>CAWUFW010021909.1:0-108636 GCA_963921515.1 Calotriton arnoldi
AAGCATTGGCTGAAGACAGCCTGTATTTAGAGGCTAAATTGTCCGCTTTGTGGAATCCATTTTGTATTTCTGGCAGCCATTTTGGCTGCCATGTGCTACCATGTGCTCACCATGTGCTCTGTCCTACCTTCCTGTCAACTGCTCTTGAAATCTGCCTAGAGACAAGTTAACTTTAGTTCCTCTTGCTTTGCACATGCTCAGTTGAGCTTGCAGCTGTTTCAAGTTTATAAATGTCAGGATGTGTCTACTAAAAGTAGAAACTGTTAGCTCCACCCACTTGTCGACTGTGCATTCTCTGTATGACCTTATATGTACCTACAACCAGCATTTGTGTTTGTACCGCCTTCATTTGAGCCCCTGTGTGGGTATAAAAGGACCAGGATCCTTCCATTCAGTGTGCTACTTCATGCATTACTGAAGGATGATGTGTGAATGTTAGCTCCACCTTATAAGGTTTAATAAACTCTGTCTTTTATATTTCAGTTTCTGTGCCAACTTCTTCCTAAGTGTCTGAGGACTCTGTGCAGAGAAGGAGAACCCCTAAGCACTGGTAGGCCTTGCTGAGGCTCACTATTACAAATTGGCGCCCAACGTGGGGCTCATCAAAAGACTCGGATGCCCGAAGGACTGGTCGCGACGAAGGATTGGAATCTCGCTTTGGACGCGATCGCTGCCTGAGGAGACCTGAGTCTTGGCACCCATGGCGTTTTTCCTTTCTTTCTGATCTGACCATCCAGGCGGCGCCGGTCCTTGACTGAGATCTCTTCTGTTGATTTGCCGTGCAGTGACCATTTGGTCAATTTGAGAACTTGGCAGTTGGAACCTGGACACCATTTGATTGGTAAGAGCCGCTTTGCGGCACTTGCTGTTGGTTTGATGCCTTTAATTGGTAAGGTAGTTTTAGTAAACACTTACTGTGGCTTTGTTTGTATGATTGGCCAATTTTGGAATTTGTTTTGTAATTATATATGCATTGCAATACATATAGGCAGGTAATGAGGAGATTTTTCTCTATTTGAAATTGTTTGAACAGCGCAACGTACAAAGAGTACCTTAAGCGCTACTTTGATTATAATACTGCATATTCTGCACTATTTTTGGCATGCCTGTTTCCAGTACACTTCGCAGAAAGTGTTGCTGTTTTGGAGGTACCGATATGGATTTAGTAAGTACTTAGTTGACTCCCCTCAGAGGGGATACCTAAATAGGTTTACGTATAGTAAAAAGATATTTCTTCCTTGGTGACTAAGTACCCCATGGACTTAAATATGTACATAAAACGGATCCGGATCTGCGCACTTAGTAACATTCATAAGTGGTGATATGCAGAGCGCTTTTGAGTGTTCTACCAGCCAAAACTGGCGAATTTGGTGTATTTTGGCTTCTTGAACATGGAACAGTCTTTTGGGCTACTTTTGAGAGCTCTTCTTGTAAATATGACTTACAATTAGTATTTACAAATAGTTTGGTTTTTGCGTACAGTTTGTAAGCTGTCTTAAAGTCCTAAGTGTTGATTTGTGGGTTAAATGTGTGTTTAAATGTCTATGTGGTTTGACATTGGTGATACTTGTGTGAGTAAATAGCGATTGCGCTCTTTGTGTAAGAATGGCTAGCTTTAAGCGCGCTGTATTGTGTGCTCTGAGTATATGACCCCTTTTGTAAAAGTCTGGAATGAGCTCAATGAGTTTGTTTATATTTTTTGCTGTCATCATTCTGTTATGCAAACTGTCATTTAGTTACTTATATATTAAATAAAAATCCAGAAATGAATTATATAACATACGCTAAACAGCTGCATGTTACTATTAAATTGACAGAGTAAGACACTATACATGTGTGCAAATTGCCACAATGCTAAAGATAAAATTAGAATTCAGTATTCAATAGGATTAAAATAGGCCTCATACAGAGGAAGAAAAACGAAATTGTGTGTTTTGTAATCAATAGACTAAAATACACAATGTTTCAGCATTTTCCTTAAATACATTGTATTAGACATTAAAAGGCATGCACATCACCTGAGTGAATTTGGTCGTTGCTGAACTAAATACACATTATAGAAAGATAGATTTGACTGCATTGAAATGCCTCAGTTTTTAAATAGACTGTGACATGCTTTCTTTCAGCACCCGAGAAAAAAAGCTTTCCAACAGCTGTGTTTAAACTGACTAACTGAAAAGAAACTGTTTGACACAGCAAATGGGGATTTAACTCTGTCAGGGTATTTCAAATAATAAAGGTTTTTTTTTCCTGAGAAAGGCGTGAAAATTCGACGCTTGCTGACAAACAATAGCTGCATAAATAGCATATGGCTATTCCTGCTCACGGCCACAGACAGGAATGCTGAGTCAGCACAATTTTAAGTCAGTGTAAAACTGGTATACAGGCCTGCCTTATTTTAAAAGTTTCAAAACACCAGTTTCATTATTTTAGATAACAGAGAACAAAATTGAAAGTAGGGATTTCCTTTCTTAATGCCTTTTTACATAAGTACATCTGTGGTTCTGATGTTAAATGATAACTGTCCATTAAAAGTGGCGCAGACTTTTCATGTTTCAAGTAAGGCTTCTGTGCTTAGGGTTATGAATGAATGCGTTTAAATATGATAGGCTACGAATGAAGCTTGCTTTTCCAATGTGGAATCATCAAAATGGTTGGTCTTAATTAAAAAAAAAAAAAATTAATTATATGAAAAAATATATTAGTAAAAATAAATGCTTTAAATTCGTTTTTAATCTTTATAAAGCCTAATCATCATACTGTGAATTCCTAGCATCAAAGTTGAATTTAAGCAGTGCTGTACCAGAAAAAGGGAACTTAAATGTGAAATGTCACTTTACCCAGCCGTACAAAACTCATTTTTTATAAGGGTATACCTTATACATTTCTGATTTCCCCTTCCTGGGCTATCTAGAGAACACTCTGGGGGTTCCTATTATGCAAAAATATTGTAGGATATTCATTTTTAAGTGCCCCTACCACCAAAGTCGAAATTGAGCTAAAGTCACTATTTTACAAGCAGTTCTACCACTCAGGGCAGGTTTCAAACTGATTCTCAAGCTAGAGCTAGTACATATGCAAATATAGAACAAACAGCTGACCTCTGTCTTACTAGACTGCACACCACACACTGTACACAAATGAAAATAAGTATACAGAAACCAGCAGACGTTATTATCCTACCTTTAAATTACTGACAAACGGATCGGACAGGACTGCCTTTTAGCTGTGATTCTCCAGAGTTGCTTTGCATTACAAAACCGCATGGCAAGCCTTGCACACACAAATGAGCAGCTGCTGAACGGGTCAAAGGTCGGAGTTCTGCATTTAGCAACTTAGCAGGGTGAAGGGTAATGTTTGCTGGGACACTTCGACCTCCGAAAGGTTTTTGAAAGACGAGATGATAGCGCAAAGAGAGGAAGAGAAGCTTTGCTTCCTATTTTTGGCAAACACGCGCAGTCATATGAAACGAAGGAAAAACAATCCTCAGTTGAGCATTGATCTGCCATGTATATAAAAATAATGGTTTTAGTTTAAAGAATACTGTGTAGGGGCTAAGATAAGGAGGAAATGGATTTTAGTTTGCATTCATGCGCCCTCATGTTAATCTAGTACAATTGCTGTAGGAATTGGTTTAAAGTTAACTCAATTTGCTTGTGTTAGGCTGAATCAGAGAACAGCCACTTTCTAAGATATCTCCTACAAGTTTGTTTGTGCCCAGTTGCTACAAATAGGGGTTGAAAGTGTTGACAGAAGTAAAACCTGTTTCAGGTTTTCCTACTGTCAAAATGGGGAAGGAGGCTAGCTCCTCTACAAATTAAGGGTAGGCAAAATTATGTTTTCTCTCTTCTTTTTCTCACTTTTTTTGAGTCTGTCTAAAGCTGTCTAGGAAATGGCCATGTGACAGTTATTGGCTATTCTGTAATACTGTTTTAAAATTGTTAGCATTAATAAAATGATACAATCTAAGCTATGTTACTGCCCATCCTGTATGAAAGAATGAGTAGAACAGATTGATGTTCCCTTATTTGATCTTTAAGGAGAACTGTATAGCGGCGGTTTCTGTTAAAAAATATCAGGTGGCAACACTATTATTGTTTATGTTATTCTCATGTTCTATACAGTTTTGCAAGGGCATTGCTAGTTTTTTATTAGCTAGTCTCTGTCAATAAGCTGACAGCCCTTATTAGAGCTGGAGATAGGGTTTTTTTCCTTTTGAAAATGATGTTACATAGTCCAGATCGTGAAAAGTACAATGCAGGAAAGACGCTCATGTGATCCTTAGCAAACATTTTGAAGGAAAATATTGTTTTATAGGAGTTTGTTTGTCATAACATGTTCTGCTGAAGAAAATGTACCCACTATGTTGAAGTTTAGTTCTTTTTGCAATAAGAATCCCTGTTAAATTAGCAGTTTTAGATTTTCCTGCTGCGCCTATAACATGAGAGCATGGTCCTAAGCATAACATGTAAGAGAAATTATTTTACAAGTGTCTGCAGTCCTGTATAAGTAATGTAAAATCTATGAGTAAAAGTGTAGAACATTTCCTTTTTCTTGAGGGTTCTTCAGATTAGTAATATAGGAATACACCAATGTAAGTATTTGGAGTATGTCTGTATTGTTTTTCTCTTTTCCTCAGAATTTAGTAAATGAACACAGACTTCCTTGGCTGTTTGGGATTGGGTGATGTATTACTCTTGTCAGTTCACCAAAACGTTCCTTTTATACTTGCCAATAGGTCCAGGGTTTTCTACTCTTAGATAGATGAAGTGGTTCTTGGGTGCCTTGCTAATGTATGGGGTGCCCCAGGACTAAGAAAGTATTCTGAGACTATCCTCTCTGTTGATAGATTATTTCTGTGCCTTGTCTAAAGACCTCTTGTTCTGTCCACCAATAGATATTTGCTGCCTTACAACCATTGCCAGAGGGGCCCGGACATCAGATCCAGCCTGGGGAGTCAGCGCCACTGCAGCTTGAAGCCAAAGTGAAGGTAACCAGCACAGGCGTTGCTGGCAACTAGGACCTCAGTGAAGGCGGAAGCCCTGGGATGTGAATTGTGTACCCCTGCCACTGTCTTGGGCGAAAGACGGGGTCACAAATCAGAAAGGAGAAATCATGGATCAAGTTTTTGATGCCCAGCTGAGAGAGTCACAGACCGACCAGAACGGCAAGGAGGCTTTGCTTGAGGTGACCCCTTTTGAAACAAGGGTTGCTTCAGAGATCCTAGCATCAGGCCTCTTAATCCTGGTCCCAAAGTGAATGCAAGTTTGCACCTTTGTTTGTTGATCAAGAGATACCTGGGCACACTGGATGCAATTTGTGGCCCTAACAAAAGAGCAGTGCGCCAGCAGAGCAATATAGGAGTTAGGGAAGGACTTGAGTTTAGGGTACAGGTGCTGTGCCTCTGGTGCCTGTTAGATTAAAGTGAAGAGAACTTGTGCATTGCTTGAGACACTGGACAGGATCGTTGAAAGACTTTTTCTTCTCAAACTGGGCCGTGATTCTTGAGTTGCGAGTCGTGCAGCTCCACCGTGGGAACAACAAGAGCCTGCCTGTGAGGCTCAAACGGACACAGGGAGAAGACTCCCCTCTGGCTGGTTCCACAGCAGCTAAAATTTCCCAAGGACTCTTTTTTTGTTAGTAATGTACCCCTTTGGTCGTCCCATTTTTGAGGAGGAGCAGCCCTTTGCGGCTCCTTGTCCTAATTCCTATGGCCCTGTGTGGTCCTCCTGGTCCTTTGGAGCCAGGATGGTTTTTGTAATAATCTGTCTGACTTCTTTAATATTTGCATTACTTATAATGCTTATTCTACACGAAAAATGTTTTCCTGAGCAGTTGACAAATATTACTTTGCCCTCCTCCTAAAAATATATTAAATTGATATTTTAGCCCTCACAAAAGAAATACTGGAAAAGTCTATTGAAAATGTTTTTATTAAGTATGTGCTGTTGGCTATTAATTGAAATAGATAGTCACTGAAATACATCAGAGCCCTGAAACTTAGAATTAGACTAGATGGTTTTGGACTCTTGTTTCTGCTTGGGGCTGGAAGCTACTGACTATCCTGTATGTAATGATTAATACTTTTTACATGCTGTGTATGTATCCAATGTGGTCCAATGCTTTGCTCCATTTGCATCTCTGCTTGTATACCTGGGAAGAGGGAACGTTGCTGAAACAAAGGCCCAACAAATGTTGAATAAAGAGGTGGCCGAAATAATGTTAATAGATGTACGGGATGAATATCTAGATTACCCCAGATAAACAAATGTCTTCAGCCAATGCTGAAAGGGCCGTCTGTTGTAATTTGGCAGCACTTAAGTTAAGCATTGGCTGAAGACAGCCTGTATTTAGAGGCTAAATTGTCCGCTTTGTGGAATCCATTTTGTATTTCTGGCAGCCATTTTGGCTGCCATGTGCTACCATGTGCTCACCATGTGCTCTGTCCTACCTTCCTGTCAACTGCTCTTGAAATCTGCCTAGAGACAAGTTAACTTTAGTTCCTCTTGCTTTGCACATGCTCAGTTGAGCTTGCAGCTGTTTCAAGTTTATAAATGTCAGGATGTGTCTACTAAAAGTAGAAACTGTTAGCTCCACCCACTTGTCGACTGTGCATTCTCTGTATGACCTTATATGTACCTACAACCAGCATTTGTGTTTGTACCGCCTTCATTTGAGCCCCTGTGTGGGTATAAAAGGACCAGGATCCTTCCATTCAGTGTGCTACTTCATGCATTACTGAAGGGTGATGTGTGAATGTTAGCTCCACCTTATAAGGTTTAATAAACTCTGTCTTTTATATTTCAGTTTCTGTGCCAACTTCTTCCTAAGTGTCTGAGGACTCTGTGCAGAGAAGGGAGAACCCCTAAGCACTGGTAGGCCTTGCTGAGGCTCACTATTACAGTATGTCCAACCCCCTAACTTAGTATAAGTATGGGATCCCAGTCCTTACGACTTTAGATTTACCTGGATGAAACTCTGACACAGAATCCTGGACCTTCGATGCTCTACGTTAAGATTAGAGGACTGAAGAATCTCCCTTGGGGTCAAGGAGTGACTCCCCTCCTTGGCAGGCACCAACGAAGCAATTGTCCGGTCTGCATTGCTGAAGCTCCCGCCGGACGCCGAAGTCTTTGCATCACCAGAGGTGGATTTCCAGACTTCCCAGAGGCTGCCCTGAGTCCCCAGCAAAGCTGAGGCCCGTAGCTGTCGTGGGTAACGTGGAACCGTGACCCCTGGACACCGAGCACACTTGCAAGTGCATCCTCTTCTGGGTCTTCCATGAAGTTGTGCTTTGGACTTCGAGTATCCCCAGCCTCCAGCACCGAATGCACCGAAGATCACTGGCCTCCACTCTACGAGTGTCCCGTGAGCCAGCTCTAAGTGCGTCCACTCAAGGCTCCTTTGCGGTCGCTAGTCCATTGGCTAGTAGGCCCTCCCGAAGGCCAATCGTCTTCTGCTTGGGCTTCCCTGGTTGCTCCAGGTGTGCCCTGACTTACCCTCGCTGGGTGAGTCCCTCAGACCTTGCTGATCTGCACCACCATCCTTCTTCTATTTCCACGAGACTTGCCGTTGCCAAGGCTTGTTGGGTCCAATCCGGTCGCCAACATGCCTGCAATCGACAAACGTCATGGTACAGCTCGAATCCAGCTCCTGGTCATCATCGACACCTCCTGGACCTCGTGGCTGAACAGTCAAGATGACCGTCAACCTACCTGAAGCACTCGACATCGGTGGGCATCTGCTCATCGCCTTCCTGGTCACTGGCTAGTGAACCAGACTCGGTCCCCTCTGCTTTCAGGTTCTTCAGATCTTCGATCCACCTTTGGATCCACACGAATATTTTCGACTTGGCCGCCAGCAGCACTTTGCAGCAGATCGCCATTGAAAACGACGACGAAACCCGACCCCGAAAGACACCTATGCACCCGGCTTCCCTGGGTGAGGTAACTCGAGTACTCCGGTGCTCCCGTGGGTATAGACTCTAGAACAACCCAGTTCTAAAGGGGTTTGCTCCAAGTCCTCCTCTAAGTGTCCCTTTCTTTAAAATTCCAACCGCGACTTTCCCCATAGAAGTCAACGGCGATTCGCGGCTGTGTTCTCACACTGCACGCGTCCCCCGTGGGTCCCCTGTGTCACTACCTTGGGTGGTTCCTTGTGGTCCAAGCACTTCTACAGGCTCTAGGCCTTGTGTCTAGCTCAGTCGTGGTTCTTATACCACTTTATTGGTATATGGTTTGGTACGCCCTAGGGCTCAAACGTGTATTTGTGCTATTACTGTTGATAACTAACTTATAACTTATGTACTTCGAACTCTAGCCTCATAAAGAGACTAGAGGGGTGTGTTTAGCAATAAATACATGTATTTTGAATATATACCTGGTGTGGTCCTCTTTCATTTGGTCACTCAAGAGATTATAGACTGGTAAAACAAGCTGCTTTACATTCCTTCAAGACTTAGCCTGAAGGCTGCTCTCCATAGCTACCACTAGGATAGCTTTCAATAAAGGTTGTCTTTAACCTATCTCCAATAAGGGGTTGTTTGGACTGGTGCAAGGTGCCCACTATAATTAGTGGACAGCATATACCAGGCCAACTTCTCACACCTTGCACCAGTACAATTCGACTCTTATGGTAGGTAGGTTTAAGACAACCTTTACAGAAAGCTATCCTAGTGGTAGCTGTGGAGAGCAGCCTTCAGGCTAAGTCTTGGAGGAATGTAAAGCAGCTTGTTTTACCACACAATCTCTTGAATCACCAAATGAAAAGACACCACACAGGTATATATATCAAATATATATGTATTTATTACTAAACAACTCTCTACTAATCTCTTGTGAGATTAGAAGTCAGGAACATATGCACAAATCAACGTTTCACAATAAATTAAGCACAAATATGGCTGGGGCCCTAGGGGCGTACCAGACCATATACTAAAAAAGAGACTTGAGAACACCGACTTGCAAAGGGACAAGGCCCAGGGCCTTCAGAAGTGCTGGAGCCTCACGAAACCACCCAAGGCAGGTAAGTAAAGGACCCACGGGGGACGCGTGCAGTGAGTGAACACAGGCGCGGATCGCCGTAGACTTCAATGGGGCAAGTCGCGGTCGGAAATTAAGAGTTTAAGGGCACTTCGGGAGTAGCTACAAGCAAGTCACTTACAGGGAAAGTAGTTCTAGGGCCAACACCCACAGGAGCACCGTAGTGCTGGAGTTACCTCACCCAGGGAAGCCGGGTGGATAGGTGTCCTTTGGTGTCGGGTCGCGGCTTCGTTTTCAATGGGAGCCAATGAAGACTTGCTGCTTGTGAAGCCAGAAGAAGTGTCCGGTGGAATCCAAGCCTGGATTCAGAAGGAGGAAGACCTGAAAGCAGAGGGGACAGTGTTCAAAGTCACTTGGCAGTGACCCGGGGCAAGGAAGATGAATGCCCACCGTCGTTGACAGATTCAGGTTGTTCACGGGTGTCTTGACTCTTCGGTCACGAGGTCCAGGAGTTGTCGAGGACAACCAGGAGCTGTATTCAGCGTGCCCATAAAGTCTGCAGCTGACTGCGGTGTCGGCGACCCGATTGGAGCCAACAAGCCTTGGTAGCAGCAAGTCTCGTGGAAAGACCAAAAAGTCAATGGTGCAGACCAGCAAGGTCTAGGGGACTCACCCAGCGAAGGTAAGTCAGGGAAGGCCTAGAGCAACCAGGGGAGCCCTTTGGATTTGTAGAAAAGTCTTCAGAGGACCCACAAGCCGGCTGGCAAGGGATTGCAAAGACACCTCAGGAGGATTCCTTCAACAGGGGCCCACGGTCACTTGGGACAGGGTAGGCCTCTGATCTTGGGAGGGATCTCTGCTAGAGGCTGGGACCACACGTGGTCTAAAGC
Source organism: Calotriton arnoldi (assembly GCA_963921515.1). Classification (NCBI taxonomy): domain Eukaryota; kingdom Metazoa; phylum Chordata; class Amphibia; order Caudata; family Salamandridae; genus Calotriton; species Calotriton arnoldi. The sequence continues at coordinate 9,872 of CAWUFW010021909.1, forward strand.
ACAGATTTGTAGAATGTCGTGAAGGGGTTGCACTCGAAAAATAGTGCACTGTACCCAGGGACTGTGGTTCCTCGTCACTCGTGGGGTCCACTTGCCTCAGCTTCGCTGGGGACTTACGATGGCCTCGGAGAAGTCAGGAAATCCTCTTCCTGGGCTGCAGGGACTTCGGGTTCCGGCGGGAGCGGCATAGTTTGCAACTGTCGTTGTAGTTTTTGGTGCCTGCCAAGCAGGGGAGTCACTCCTTGACTCCAACGGAGATTCTTCAGTCTTCCAGAGGTAGTGGAATGTCGAAGGTCTGGGATTCTTCTTTAGAGCGTCGTCCAGGGATATCTAGTTTGCAATGTTCAGGGTTCCCTATCTTATACTAAAAGGAAGGGAGGGACTAGCTCTATGACCCCACCTATGGGAGGGTCAGGGGAGTGGGTGGCTACACCCACTTCCCTTTGTCCAGTTTCGCGCCAGAGCTGGGGCAGGTAGCCCCTGAGCTGGTTTGAACTGGTGTATGCACAGAGGAGCCTTCTGCTCCCCCAGTGCAGGACTTCAAAGCACTCTAGGAGTGCACCCACCCAGCCCCACTACACTAAACCCTGTCTGGGAGGTGGTCACACCTCCCTGGAACAGGATACCTATGGTTGGGCCTCCTCCACTGCGAGTTTCGGTCATCAGCAGGAGGGCAGCCCAGTGTCTGTGACTGGTGGCATCCATTTTGTGATGCCAGGGCTCTTCAGGATTCTACCGTGTTTCCACAGTAGGTACATGTCTATCCCTCTAGAAGGGTGGGATCATACTCCCACACCAGGTACTGGTGTGGGGGTATGATTCCAAGGTGTTTGACACCAAACACGACATGTTTTGATGCAGCCATTCCAAAGTTAGCATTAACCGTGAGGTTATAATGCACTTAAGATTATATGGTTTGACCGCATTCACAAACAGCCCCAGAGAATGGACTCTGAGAGCTGCAGAGCGGCCCTGCTCAGGCAGAGGCACCCTCTCACATAGAAACTAAGCACCCTGCCCTCAGGATTGATAGGGCCTGCCTTAGGGGAGACTGATAGGTTTAAATGTGTGTGTGCAGGGGAGAAATAGGGAACCTATATCTCAGTGAGGGGTGCTAGCACCTCCTCACCCAGGCTGCAGTAGCAGGCCTGTGGTGTCAGATTTAGTCTGCTTCCCAGGGGTGGCATAATACATGCTTCAGCCCCTGGTAGGCCTGTGAAGTACCTATGCCCTTGGTACCTAAGGTACCATATACTAGGGACTCACAAGGTACCACAGTATCCAATCACTAGTGCACCTAGAGTGCACTCCAAGTCGTTTAGAGAGAACAGAGAGGCTGGGGCCCTGTTTGGCAGGGTCCCAGCCAGACTATAGCCAGAAACCAGTGTAAACATCAGAAAAAAGTGGGCGCAACATAAGAGGCAGAGCCTACTCTCCTACAGAAGGGTGCAGAAAGAGGCAAGAGAAGTGAAGAAAGAAGCAACAGAGGTGCAGAAGGAGGCAAGAAAACTGCAGAAAGGGGCAAGAGAGTTGCAGAAACAGGCAAGAGATGTGCAGAAAAAGGGAACAGGGCAACAGAAATAGGCAAGGGAGGTGCAGAAAAAGGGAAGAGGGGTGCAGAAAGAGGCAAAAGGGGTGCAGAAAGAGGCAAGAAGGGTGTAGAAGGAAGCAATAGAGGTGCATAAAGAAGCCAGAGAAATGCAGAAAGGAGCAACAGAGGTGCAGAAAGAGGCAATAGAGGTGCAGAAAGAGGCACAAGAAGTGCAGAAAGAATCAACAGAAATGCAGAAAGAGGCAAAAGAAGTGCAGAAAGAGGCAATAGAAGTGCAGAAAGAGGCAAGAGAGGTGAAGAAACAGGCAACAGAGGAGCAGAAATAGGGAAGAGGGGTGCAGAAAGAGGGAAAAGGGGTGCAAAAATAGTCAAGAGGGGTGCAGAAAGAGGCAAGAGAAGTGCTGAAAGAAGCAAGAAAGGTACAGAAAGAGGCAAGAGAAGTGCAGAAAGAAGGAACAGAAATGCAGAAAGAGGCAAGAGAAGTGATGAAAGAGACAAGAGACTTGCAGAAAGAAACAAGAAAGGTGCTGAAAAAAGCAAGAGAAGTGCAGAAAGAGGCAAGTGAGGTGCAGAAAGAGGCATGAGGGGTGTAGGCAGATGCAAGAGAAATGCACAAAGAAGCAACAGAGATACAGAAAGAGGCAAGAGAATTGCAGAAAGATGCAAGAGAGGTGCAGATACAGGCAACATAGGTGCAGAAAGAGGGAACAAGGGTGCAAAACGAGGCAAGAGAGGTGCAGAAAGTTGGAAGGGGTGCTGAAAGAGGCAAGAGGAGTGCAGAATGAGGCATGAGGGTGCAGAAAGAAGCAACAGATGTGCAGAAAGAGGCAAGAGAGGCGGAGAAACAGGCAAGAGAAGTGCAGAAAGAGCCAAGAGAAATGCTGAAAGAAGCAACAGAGGTGCAGAAATAAGCAAGAGAAGTGATGAAAGAGACAAGAGAGTTGCTGAAAGAAACAAGAGAGGTGCAGAATAAAGCAAGGGAGGTGCAGAAAGAGGCAAGAGAGGTGCAAAAAGAGGCAAGTGAGGTGCAGAAATGGGCAAGAGGGGTGCAGAAAGAGGCAAGAGAAGTGAAGAAAGAAGCAACAGAGGTGCAGAAGGAGGTTAAGAGAACTGCAGAAAGAGGCAAGAGAGTTGCAGAAACAGGCAAGAGAGGTGCAGAAAAAGGGAACCAAGGTACAGAAAGAGGCAAGAGAGGTGCAGAAAGGAGCAAGAGAAGTGCAGAAAGAAGCCACAGAGGTACAGTAAGAGGCAAGAGGGGTACAGAAAGAGGCAAGAGAAGTACTGAAAGAAGCAACAGAAGTGCAGAAAGAGGCAAGAGAAGTGCAGAAAGAAGAAACAGAAATGTAGAAAAAGGGAAGAGAAGTGCAGAAAGAAGCAACAGAAATGCAGAAAGAGGCAAGAGAACTGCAGAAAGAAGCAACAATGGTGCAGAAAGAGGCAAGAGGGGTGCAGAAAGAGGCATGAGAAGTGCAGAAAGAAGCAACAAAGGTGCAGAAACAGGCAAGAGAGGCGCAGAAAGAGGGAACAGGGGTGCAGAAAGAGGTAAGAGAGGTGCAGAAAGAGGGAAGAGGAGTGCAGAAACGGCAAGAGAGATGCAGAGAGAGGGGAGAGGGATGCAGCAAGAGGCAAGAGAGGTGCAGGAAGAGGGAAGGGGGCGGAAAGAGGCAAGAGGGGTGCAGAAAGAAGCAAGAAGGGTGGAGAAAGAAGCAACAGAGGTACAGAAAGAGGCAAGAGAGGTGGAAAAACATTCAAGAGAATTGCAGAAAGAGGCAAGAGAAGTGCTTAAAGAAGCAACAGAGGTGCAGAAAGAAGCAGGAGAAGTGATAAAAGAGACAAGAGAGTTGCAGAAAGAAACAAGAGATGTGCAGTAAAAAGCAAGGGAAGTGCAGAAAGAGGCAAGTGAGGTGCAGAAAAAGGAAAGGGGGTGCAGAAAGAGGACAGAGAGGTACAGAAAGTGGCAAGTGAGGTGCAGAAACAGGCAAGAGGGATGCCGAAAGAAGCAACAGAGGTGCAGAAGGAGGCAAGGGAACTGAAAAAAGAGGCAAGAAAGTTGCAGAAATAGGCAAGAGAGGTGCAGAAAAAGGAAACAGGTGTGCAGAAAGAGGCAATAGAGGTGCAGAAAGAAGCAAGAGAGGTGCAGAATGAAGCAACAGTGGCGCAGAAAGAAGCAAGAGGGGTTCAGAAAGAGGCAAGAGAAATACTGAAAAAAGGAACAGAAATGCAGAAAGAGGCAAGTGAAGTGCAGAAATAGGCAAGAGAGGTGCAGAAAAAGGGAACAGGGGTGCAGAAAGAGGCAATAGAGGTGCGGAGAAAGGGAAGAGAGGTGAAGAAACAGGCAACAAAGGAGCAGAAAGAGGGAAGAGGGGTGCAGAAAGAGGGAAAAGGGGTGCAAAAATAGTCAAGAGGGGTGCAGAAAGAGGCAAGAGAAGTGCTGAAAGAAGCAAGAAAGGTACAGAAAGAGGCAAGAGAAATGCAGAAAGAAGCAACAGAGTTACAGAAAGAGGCAAGAGAATTGCAGAAAGATGCAAGAGAGGTGCAGAAACAGGCAAGATAGGTGCAGAAAGAGGTAACAGGGGTGCAAAAGGAGGCAAGAGAGGTGCAGAAAGATGGAAGGGGGTGCTGAAAGAGGCAAGAGGAGTGCAGAATGAGGCATGAGGGTGCAGAAAGAAGCAACAGATGTGCAGAAAGAGGCAAGAGAGGTGGAGAAATAGGCAAGAGAAGTGCAGAAAGAGGCAAGAGAAGTGCTGAAAGAAGCAACAGAGGTGCAGAAAGAAGCAAGAGAAGTGATGGAAGAGACAAGAGAGTTGCTGAAAGAAACAAGAGAGGTGCAGAATAAAGCAAGGGAGGTGCCGAAAGAGGCAAGAGAGGTGCAAAAAGAGGCAAGTGAGGTGCAGAAATGGGCAAGAGGGGTGCAGAAAGAGGCAAGAGAAGTGAAGAAAGAAGCAACAGAGGTGCAGAAGGAGGCAAGAGAACTGCAGAAAGAGGCAAGAGAGTTGCAGAAACAGGCAAGAGAGGTACAGAAAAAGGGAACCGGGCTACAGAAAGAGGAAAGAGAGGTGCAGAAAGGAGCAAGAGAAGTGCAGAAAGAAGCCACAGAGGTACAGTAAGAGGCAAGAGGGGTGCAGAAAGACGCAAGAGAAGTACTGAAAGAAGCAACAGAAGTGCAGAAAGAGGCAAGAGAAGTGCAAAAAGAAGAAACAGAAATGTAGAAAGAGGCAGGAGAAGTGCAGAAAGAAGCAACAGAAATTCAGAAAAGAGGCAAGAGAACTGCAGAAAGAAGCAACAAAGGTGCAGAAAGTGGCAAGAGGGGTGCAGAAAGAGGCACGAGAAGTGCAGAAAGAAGCAACAAAGGTGCAGAAACAGGCAAGAGAGGTGCAGAAAGAGGGAACAGGGGTGCAGAAAGAGGTAAGAGAGGTGCAGAAAGAGGGAAGAGGAGTACAGAAATGGCAAGAGAGATGCAGAGAGAGGGCAGAGGGATACAGCAAGAGGCAAGAGAGGTGCAGGAAGAGGGAAGGGGGCATAAAGAGGCAAGAGGGGTGCAGAAAGAGGCAAGAGGGGTGCAGAAAGAAGCAACAGAGGTACAGAAAGAGGCAAGAGAGGTGGAGAAACATTCAAGAGAAGTGCAGAAAGAGGCAAGAGAAGTGCCCTAAGAAGCAACAGAGGTGCAGAAAGAAGCAGGAGAAGTGATGAAAGAGACAAGAGAGTTGCAGAGAGAAACAAGAGATGTGCAGTAAAAAGCAAGGGAAGTGCAGAAAGAGGCAAGTGAGGGGCAGAAAAAGGCAAGAGACGTGCAGAAAGAGGCGAGAGAGGTGCAGAAAGTGGCAAGTGAGGTGCAGAAACAGGCAAGAGGGGTGCCGAAAGAAGCAACAGAGGTGCAGAAGGAGGCAAGGGAACTGCAAAAAGAGGCAAGAGAGTTGCAGAAATAGGCAAGAGAGGTGCAGAAAAAGGGAACAGGTGTGCAGAAAGAGGCAATAGAGGTGCAGAAAGAAGCAAGAGAGGTGCAGAAAGAAGCAACAGAGGCGCAGAAAGAAGCAAGAGGGGTTCAGAAAGAGGCAAGAGAAATACTGAAAGAAGCAACAGAGGTGCAAAAAAAGGAAAGAGAAGTGCTGAAAGAAGGAACAGAAATGCAGAAAGAGGCAAGAGAAGTGCAGAAAGAAGCAACAGAAATGCAGAGAGAGGCAAGAGAAGTGCAGAAAGAACCAACAGAGGTGCAGAAATAGGCAAGAGAACTGCAGAAAGAGGCAAGAGGGATGCAGATAGAGGCAAGAGAGGTGCAGAAAGAGCGAAGGAGGGTGTAGATTGAGGCAAGAGGGAGGTGCCAATAGAAGCAAGAGAAGTGCAGAAAGAAGCCACAGAGGACCAGAAAGATGCAAGAGGGGTGAAGAAAGAGGTGAGAGAAGTACTGAAAGAGGTAACAGAGGTGCAGGAAGAGGCAAGAGCAGTGCAGAGAGAAGGAACAGAGATGCAGAAAGAGGCAAGAGGGGTGCAGAAAGAGGCAAGAGAAGTGCAGAAAGAAGCAACAGATGTATGGAAAAAGGCAATATAAGTGCAGAAAGAAGAAAGAGAGGTGCAGAAAGAGGGAAGAGGGGTGCAGAAAGAGGCAAGAGAGGTGCAGAAAGAGGGAAGAGGGGCGCAGAAACAGGCAAGAGAGGTGCACAAAAAGGGGAGAGGCATACAGCAAGAGGCAAGAGAGGTGCAGGAAGAGGGAAGAGGGATGCAGAAAGAGCCAAGAGGGGTGTAGAAAGAGGCAAGAGGGGTGCATAAAGAGGCAAGAGAGGTGGAGAAACATTCAAGAGAAGTGCAGAAAGAGGCAAGAGGGGAGCAGAAAGAAGCAACAGAGGTGCAGAAGGAGGCAAGAGTACTGCAAAAAGAGGCAAGAGAGTTGCAGAAATAGGCAAGAGAGGTGTAGAAAAAGGGAACAGGGGTGGAGAAAGAGGCAATAGAGGTGCGGAAAAAGGGAAGAGTGGTGCAGAAAGAGGCAAGAGGGGTGCAGAAAGAAGCAAGAAATGTACAGAAAGAAGCAACAGAGGTGCAGAAAGAGGAAAGAGGGGTGCAGAAATCGGCAAGAGAAGTGCAGAAAGAAGCAACAGAGGTGCAGAAAGAGGCAAGAGAAGTGAAGAAAGATGCAAGAGAGGTGCAGAAACAGGCAAGAGAGGTGCAGAAAGAGGGAAGAGGGGTACAGAAAGAGGCAAGAGAGGTGCAGAAACAGGGAAGAGGGGTGCAGAAAGAGGCAAAAGGGTGCAGAAAGAAGCAATTGAGGTCCAGAAAGAGGCAACAGAAGTGCAGAAAGAGGCAAGAGAAGTGAAGAAAGAGGCAAGAGAGGTGCAGAAACAGGCAAGAGAGGTCCAGAAAGAGGGAACAGGGGTGCAGATAGAGGCAAGAGAGGTACAGAAAGAGGGAAGAGGGGTGCAGAAACAGGCAAGAGATGTGCACAAAGAGGGGAGAGGCATACAGTAAGAGGCAAGAGAGGTGCAGGAAGAGCGAAGGAGGGTGTAGATTGAGGCAAGAGGGAGGTGCCAATAGAAGCAAGAGAAGTGCAGAAATAAGCCACAGAGGAGCAGAAAGATGCAAGAGGGGTGAAGAAAGAGGTGAGAGAAGTACTGAAAGAGGCAACAGAGGTGCAGGAAGAGGCAAGAGCAGTGCAGAGAGAAGGAACAGAGATGCAGAAAGAGGCAAGCGAAGTGCAAAAAGAAACAACAGAAATGCAGAAAGAGGCAAGAGCACTGCAGAAAGAAGCAACAGAGGTGCAGAAAGAGGCAAGAGGGGTGCAGAAAGAAGCAACAGATGTATGGAAAGAGGCAAGATAAGTGCAGAAAGACAAAAGAGAGGTGCAGAAAGAGGGAAGAGGGGTGCAGAAAGAGGCAAGAGAGGTGCAGAAAGAGGGAAGAGGGGTGCAGAAAGAGGCAAGAGAGGTGCACAAAGAGGGGAGAGGCATACAGCAAGAGGCAAGAGAGGTGCAGGAAGAGGGATGCAGAAAGAGCCAAGAGGGGTGTAGAAAGAGGCAAGAGGGGTGCATAAAGAGGCAAGAGAGGTGGAGAAACATTCAAGAGAAGTGCAGAAAGAGGCAAGAGGGGAGCAGAAAGAAGCAACAGAGGTGCAGAAGGAGGCAAGAGTACTGCAAAAAGAGGCAAGAGAGTTGCAGAAACAGGCAAGAGAGGTGCAGAAAAAGGGAACGAAGGTACAGAAAGAGGCAAGAGAGGTGCAGAAAGGAGCAAGAGAAGTGCAGAAAGAAGCCACAGAGGTACAGTAAGAGGCATGAGGGGTACGGAAAGAGGCAAGAGAAGTACTGAAAGAAGCAACAGAAGTGCAGAAAGAGGCAAGAGAAGTGCAGAAAGAAGAAACAGAAATGTAGAAAAAGGGAAGAGAAGTGCAGAAAGAAGCAACAGAAATGCAGAAAGAGGCAAGAGAACTGCAGAAAGAAGCAACAAAGGTGCAGAAAGAAGCAAGAGGGGTGCAGAAAGAGGCATGAGAAGTGCAGAAAGAAGCAACAAAGGTGCAAAAACAGGCAAAAGAGGTGCAGAAAGAGGGAACAGGGGTGCAGAAAGAGGTAAGAGAGGTGCAGAAAGAGGGAAGAGGAGTGCAGAAACGGCAAGAGAGATGCAGAGAGATGGGAGAGGGATGCAGCAAGAGGCAAGAGAGGTGCAGGAAGAGGGAAGGGGGGCAGAAAGAGGCAAGAGGGGTGCAGAAAGAAGCAAGAGGGGTGCAGAAAGAAGCAACAGAGGTACAGAAAGAGGCAAGAGAGGTGGAAAAACATTCAAGAGAATTGCAGAAAGAGGCAAGAGAAGTGCTTAAAGAAGCAACAGAGGTGCAGAAAGAAGCAGGAGAAGTGATAAAAGAGACAAGAGAGTTGCAGAAAGAAACAAGAGATGTGCAGTAAAAAGCAAGGGAAGTGCAGAAAGAGGCAAGTGAGGTGCAGAAAAAGGAAAGGGAGGTGCAGAAAGAGGAGAGAGAGGTGCAGAAAGTGGCAAGTGAGGTGCAGAAACAGGCAAGAGGGATGCCGAAAGAAGCAACAGAGGTGCAGAAGGAGGCAAGGGAACTGAAAAAAGAGGCAAGAGAGTTGCAGAAATAGGCAAGAGAGGTGCAGAAAAAGGGAACAGGTGTGCAGAAAGAGGCAATAGAGGTGCAGAAAGAAGCAAGAGAGGTGCAGAATGAAGCAACAGTGGCGCAGAAAGAAGCAAGAGGGGTTCAGAAAGAGGCAAGAGAAATACTGAAAAAAGGAACAGAAATGCAGAAAGAGGCAAGTGAAGTGCAGAAATAGGCAAGAGAGGTGCAGAAAAAGGGAACAGTGGTGCAGAAAGAGGCAATAGAGGTGCGGAAAAAGGGAAGAGAGGTGAAGAAACAGGCAACAGAGGAGCAGAAAGAGGGAAGAGGGGTGCAGAAAGAGGGAAAAGGGGTGCAAAAATAGTCAAGAGGGGTGCAGAAAGAGGCAAGAGAAGTGCTGAAAGAAGCAAGAAAGGTACAGAAAGAGGCAAGAGAAATGCAGAAAGAAGCAACAGAGATACAGAAAGAGGCAAGAGAATTGCAGAAAGATGCAAGAGAGGTGCAGAAACAGGCAAGATAGGTGCAGAAAGAGGTAACAGGGGTGCAAAAGGAGGCAAGAGAGGTGCAGAAAGATGGAAGGGGGCGCTGAAAGAGGCAAGAGGAGTGCAGAATGAGGCATGAGGGTGCAGAAAGAAGCAACAGATGTGCAGAAAGAGGCAAGAGAGGTGGAGAAATAGGCTAGAGAAGTACAGAAAGAGGCAAGAGAAGTGCTGAAAGAAGCAACAGAGGTGCAGAAAGAAGCAAGAGAAGTGATGGAAGAGACAAGAGAGTTGCTGAAAGAAACAAGAGAGGTGCAGAATAAAGCAAGGGAGGTGCCGAAAGAGGCAAGAGAGGTGCAAAAAGAGGCAAGTGAGGTGCAAAAAGAGGCAAGTGAGGTGCAGAAATCGGCAAGAGGGGTGCAGAAAGAGGCAAGAGCAGTGAAGAAAGAAGCAACAGAGGTGCAGAAGGAGGCAAGAGAACTGCAGAAAGAGGCAAGAGAGTTGCAGAAACAGGCAAGAGAGGTACAGAAAAAGGGAACCGGGCTACAGAAAGAGGAAAGAGAGGTGCAGAAAGGAGCAAGAGAAGTGCAGTAAAGAAGCAAGGGAAGTGCAGAAAGAGGCAAGTGAGGTGCAGAAAGAAAGGAGTGCAGAAGAGGAGAGAGGTGCAGAAAGTGGCAAGTGAGGTGCAGAAACAGGCAAGAGGGATGCCGAAAGAAGCAACAGAGGTGCAGAAGGAGGCAAGAGAACTGCAAAAAGAGGCAAGAGAGTTGCAGAAATAGGCAAGAGAGGTGCATAAAAAGGGAACAGGTGTGCAGAAAGAGGCAATAGTGGTGCAGAAAGAAGCAAGAGAGGTGCAGAAAGAAGCAACAGTGGCGCAGAAAGAAGCAAGATGGGGTTCAGAAAGAGGCAAGAGAAATACTGAAAGAAGGAACAGAAATGCAGAAAGAGGCAAGTTAAGTGCAGAAATAGGCAAGAGAGGTGCAGAAAAAGGGAACAGGGGTTCATTAAGAGGCAAGAGAGGTGCGGAAAAAGGGAAGAGAGGTGAAGAAACAGGCAACAGAGGAGCAGAAAGAGGGCAGAGGGGTGCAGAAAGAGAGGAAACGGAGGTGCAAAAATAGTCAAGAGAGTGTGCAGAAAGAGGCAAGAGAAGTGCTGAAAGAAGCAAGAAAGGTACAGAAAGAGGCAAGAGAAATGCAGAAAGAAGACAACAGAGATACAGAAAGAGGCAAGAGAGGTGCAGAAACAGGCAAGATAGGTGCAGAAAGAGGTAACAGGGGTGCAAAAGGAGGCAAGAGAGGTGCAGAAAGATGGAAGGGGTGCTGAAAGAGGCAAGAGGAGGTGCAGAATGAGGCATGAGGGTGCAGAAAGAAGCAACAGATGTGCAGAAAGAGGCAAGAGAGGTGGAGAAATAGGCAAGAGAAGTGCAGAAAGAGGCAAGAGAAGTGCTGAAAGAAGCAACAGAGGTGCAGAAAGAAGCAAGAGAAGTGATGGAAGAGACAAGAGAGTTGCTGAAAGAAACAAGAGAGGTGCAGAATAAAGCAAGGGAGGTGCAGAAAGAGGCAAGAGAGGTGCAAAAAGAGGCAAGTGAGGTGCAGAAACGGGCAAGAGAAGTGCAGAAAGAAGAAACAGAAATGTAGAAAGAGGCAAGAGAAGTGCAGAAAGAAGCAACAGAAATTCAGAAAGAGGCAAGAGAACTGCAGAAAGAAGCAACAAAGGTGCAGAAAGTAGGCAAGAGGAGTGCAGAAAGAGGCACGAGAGGATGCAGAAAGAAGCAACAAAGGTGCAGAAACAGGCAAGGAGAGGTGCAGAAAGAGGCAAGAGGAGGTGCAGAATAGAAGCAAGAGAGGTGCAGAGAGAAGGCAGAGAGGACCAGAAAGATGCAAGAGAGGTGCAGAAAGAGGTGAGAGAAGTACTGAAAGAGGCAACAGAGGTGCAGGAAGAGGCAAGAGAGTGCAGAAAGAAGGCAACAGAGATGCAGAAAGAGGCAAGAGAGGTGCAGAAAGAAGCAACAGAAGTGCAGAAAGAGGCAAGAGGACTGCAGAAAGAAGCAACAGAGAGTGCAGAAAGAGGCAAGAGAGGTGCAGAAAGAGGCAAGAGAAGTGCAGAAAGAAGCAAGAGATGTATGAAAGAGACAAGAGAAGTGCAGAAAGAAGCAAGAGAGGTGCAGAAAGAGGCAAGAGAGGTGCAGAAAGAGGCAAGTAGAGGTGCAGAAAGAGGCAAGAGGAGTGCAGAAAGAGGCAAGAGAGGTGCAGAAAGAGGAGAAGAGATGCAGCAAGAGGCAAGAGAGGTGCAGGAAGAGAGGATGCAGAAAGAGGCAAGAGAGGTGCAGAAAGAGGCAAGAGAGGTGCAGAAAGAGGCAAGAGAAGTGCAGAAAGAGGCAAGAGAGTGCAGAAAGAAGCAACAGAGGTACAGAAGGAGGCAAGAGAACTGCAGAAAGAGGCAAGAGAGTTGCAGAAAGAGGCAAGAGAAGTGTAGAAAAAGGCAACAGAGGTGCAGAAAGAGGCAATAGAGGTGCAGAAAAGAGGCAAGAGAGGTGCAGAAAGAGGCAAGAGAGGTGCAGAAAGAAGCAAGAGATATGCAGAAAGAAGCAAGAGAGGTGCAGAAAGAGGCAAGAGGGGTGCAGAAAGCAGGCAAGAGAGGTGCAGAAAGAGGCAACAGAGGTGCAGAAAGAGGAAAGAGGGTGCAGAAAGAGGCTAGAGAAGTGCAGAAAGAAGCAACAGAGGTGCAGAAAGAGGCAAGAGAAGTGCAGAAAGATGCAAGAGAGGTGCAGAAACAGGCAAGAAAGGTGAAGAAAGGCAAGAGGGGTGGTGAAAGAGGCAAGATAGGTGCAGAAAAAGGCAAGAAAGTTGCAGAAACAGGCAAAAGAGATGCAGAAAGAAGCAAGTGAGGTGCAGAAAGAGGCAACAGAGGTGCAGAAAGAGGCAAGAGAAGTGAAGAAAGAGGCAGAAACATGCAGAGAGGTGCAGAAAAAGGCAACAGAGGTGCAGAAAGAGGCAAGAGAGGTGCAGAAAGAGGCAAGGGTGCAGAAACAGGCAAGAGATGTGCAGAAAGAGGGAAGAGGGTACAGAAAGAGGCAGAGAGGTGCAGAAAGAGGCAAGGAGGGTGTAGAAAGAGGCAAGAGAGGTGCAGAATAGAAGCAAGAGAAGTGCAGAAATAGGCAACAGAGGAGCAGAAAGATGCAAGAGAGGTGCAGAAAGAGGTGAGAGAGGTGCAGAAAGAGGCAACAGAGGTGCAGAAAGAGGCAAGAGCAGTGCAGAAAGAAGGAACAGAGGTGCAGAAAGAGGCAAGAGAAGTGCAGAAAGAAGCAACAGAAATGCAGAAAGAGGCAAGAGAAGTGCAGAAAGAAGCAACAGAGGTGCAGAAAGAGGCAAGTGTGGTACAGAGAGAAGCAAGAGAGGTACAGAAAGAAGCAAGAGAAGTGCAGAAAGATGCAAAGAGAGGTGCAGAAAGAGGCAAGAGGGTGCAGAAAGAGGCAAGAGGAATGCAGAAAGAAGCAAGAGAGGTGCAGAAAGAGGCAAGGAGAGTTGCAGAAAGAGGCAAGAGAGGTGCAGAAAGAGGCAAGAGAGGTGCAGAAAGAAGGCAACAGAGGTGCAGAAATGAGGCAAGAGGGGTGCAGAAAGATGGCAAGAGAGTGCTGAAAGAGGCAAGAGAGGTGCAGAAAGAGGCAAGAGCAGTGCAGAAAGAAGGAACAGATGATGCAGAAAGAGGCAAGAGAGGTGCAAAAAGAGACAAGAGAAGTGCAGAAAGAGGCAAGAGAAATGCTGAAAGAAGCAACAGAGGTGCAGAAAGAAGCAAGAGAAGTGACAGAAAGAAGCAAGAGAGTGTACGGAAAGAAACAAGAGAAGTGCAGAATAGAAGCAAGAGAGGTGCAGAAAGAGGCAAGAGAGGTGCAGAAAGAGGCAAGAGAGGTGCAGAAAGCGGGCAAGAGGGGTGCAGAAAGAGGCAAGAGGGGTGCAGAAAGAAGCAACAGAGGTGCAGAAGGAGGCAAGGGAACTGCAAAAAGAGGCAAGAGAGTTGCAGAAACAGGCAAGAGAGGTGCAGAAAAAGGGAACAGGTGGTACAGAAAGAGGCAAGAGAGGTGCAGAAAGAAGCAAGAGAGGTGCAGAAAGAAGCCACAGAGGTGCAGAAAGAAGCAAGAGGGGTTACAGAAAGAGGCAAGAGAAGTACTGAAAGAAGCAACAGAGGTGCAGAAAAAGGCAAGAGAAGTGCAGAAAGAAGAAACAGAAATGTAGAAAGAGGGAAGAGAAGTGCAGAAAGAAGCAACAGAGGTGCAGAAAGAGGCAAGAGAAGTGCAGAAAGAAGCAACAGAGGTGCAGAAAGAGGCAAGAGAACTGCAGAAAGAGGCAAGAGAGATGCAGAAAGAGGCAAGAGAGGTGCAGAAAGAGGGAAGAGAGGGTGCAGAAAGAGGCAAGAGGAGGTGCAGAATAGAAGCAAGAGAAGTGCAGAAAGAAGCGACAGAGGATACAGAAAGATGCAAGAGAGGTGCAGAAAGAGGTGAGAGAAGTACTGAAAGAGGCAACAGAGGTGCAGGAAGAGGCAAGAGCAGTGCAGAAAGAAGGAACAGAGATGCAGAAAGAGGCAAGAGAAGTGCAAAAAGAAACAACAGAAATGCAGAAAGAGGCAAGAGCACTGCAGAAAGAAGCAACAGAGATGCAGAAAGAGGCAAGAGGGGTGCAGAAAGAGGCAAGAGAAGTGCAGAAAGAAGCAACAGATGTATGGAAAAAGGCAATATAAGTGCAGAAAGAAGAAAGAGAGGTGCAGAAAGAGGGAAGAGAGGTGCAGAAAGAGGCAAGAGAGGTGCAGAAAGAGGCAAGAGGGGTGCAGAAACAGGCAAGAGAGGTGCAGCAAAGAGGGGAGAGGCATGCAGCAAGAGGCAAGAGAGGTGCAGAAAGAGGGAAGAGGGATGCAGAAAGAGGCAAGAGGGTGCAGAAAGAGGCAAGAGAGGTGGAGAAACATTCAAGAGAAGTGCAGAAAGAGGCAAGAGGGGTGCAGAAAGAAGCAACAGAGGTGCAGAAAGGAGGCAAGAGAACTGCAGACAAGAGGCAAGAGAAGTTGCAGAAATAGGCAAGAGAGGTGCAGAAAAAGGGAACAGGGGTGGAGAAAGAGGCAATAGAGGTGCGGAAAAAGGGAAGAGGGGTGCAGAAAGAGGCAAGAGGGGTGCAGAAAGAAGCAAGAAATATACAGAAAGAAGCAACAGAGGTGCAGAAAGAGGAAAGAGGGGTGCAGAAATCAGCAAGAGAGGTGCAGAAAGAAGCAACAGAGGTGCAGAAAGAGGAAAGAGGGGTGCAGAAATCGGCAAGAGAAGTGCAGAAAGAAGCAACAGAGGTGCAGAAAGAGGCAAGAGAAGTGAAGAAAGATGCAAGAGAGGTGCAGAAACAGGCAAGAGAGGTGCAGAAAGAGGGAAGAGGGGTACAGAAAGAGGCAAGAGAGGTGCAGAAACAGGGAAGAGGGGTGCAGAAAGAGGCAAAAGGGTGCAGAAAGAAGCAATTGAGGTCCAGAAAGAGGCAACAGAAGTGCAGAAAGAGGCAAGAGAAGGGAAGAAAGAGGCAAGAGAGGTGCAGAAACATGCACGAGAGGTCCAGAAAAAGGGAACAGGGGTGCAGATAGAGGCAAGAGCTGTACAGAAAGAGGGTGCAGAAACAGGCAAGAGATGTGCACAAAGAGGGGAGAGGCATACAGCAAGAGGCAAGAGAGAGTGCAGGAAGAGGAAGGAGGGTGTAGATTGAGGCAAGAGGGAGGTGCCAATAGAAGCAAGAGAGGTGCAGAAATAAGCCACAGAGGAGCAGAAAGATGCAAGAGGGGTGAAGAAAGAGGTGAGAGAAGTACTGAAAGAGGCAACAGAGGTGCAGGAAGAGGCAAGAGCAGTGCAGAGAGAAGGAACAGAGATGCAGAAAGAGGCAAGCGAAGTGCAAAAAGAAACAACAGAAATGCAGAAAGAGGCAAGAGCACTGCAGAAAGAAGCAACAGAGGTGCAGAAGGAGGCAAGAGGGGTACAGAAAGAAGCAACAGATGTATGGAAAGAGGCAAGATAAGTGCAGAAAGACGAAAGAGAGGTGCAGAAAGAGGGAAGAGGGGTGCAGAAAGAGGGGAGAGGCATACAGCAAGAGGCAAGAGAGGTGCAGGAAGAGGAAGGAGGGTGTAGATTGAGGCAAGAGGGAGGTGCCAATAGAAGCAAGAGAAGTGCAGAAATAAGCCACAGAGGAGCAGAAAGATGCAAGAGGGGTGAAGAAAGAGGTAAGAGAAGTACTGAAAGAGGCAACAGAGGTGCAGGAAGAGGCAAGAGCAGTGCAGAGAGAAGGAACAGAGATGCAGAAAGAGGCAAGCGAAGTGCAAAAAGAAACAACAGAAATGCAGAAAGAGGCAAGAGCACTGCAGAAAAGAAGCAACAGAGGTGCAGAAAGGAGGCCAAGAGGGGTGCAGAAAGAAGCAACAGATGTATTGAAAGAGGCAAGATAAGTGCAGAAAGACGAAGAGAGGTGCAGAAAAGAGGGAAGAGGGTGCAGAAAGAGGCAAGAGAGGTGCAGAAAGAGGAAGAGGGTGTGAAAGAGGCAGAGAGGTGCACAAGAGGGGAGAGGCATACAGCAAGAGACAAGAGAGGTGCAGGAAGAGGGATGCAGAAAGAGCCAAGAGGGGTGTAGAAAGAGGCAAGAGGGGTGCATAAAGAGGCAAGAGAGGTGGAGAAACATTCAAGAGAAGTGCAGAAAGAGGCAAGAGAGGAGACAGAAAGAAGCAACAGAGGTGCAGAAGGAGGCAAGAAGTTACTGCAAAAGAGGCAAGAGGTGTTGCAGAAATAGGCAAGAGAGGTGGAGAAAAGGGGACAGGGTGGAGAAAGAGGCAATAGAGGTGCGGAAAAGGGAAGAGGGTGCAGAAAGAGGCGAGAGGGGTGCAGAAATAGGCAAGAGAGTGCAGAAAGAAGCAACAGAGGTGCTGAAAGAGGCAAGAGAAGTAAAGAAAGAGGCAAGAGAGGTGCAGATAGAGGCAAGAGAGGTGTAGAAAGAGCGAAGGAGGGTGTAGAACAAGGCAAGAGGGAGGTGCCAAAAGAAGCAAGAGAAGTGCAGAAAGAAGCCACAGAGGTGCAGAACGATGCAAGAGGGGTGCAGAAAGAGGCGAGAGAAGTACTGAAAGAGGCAGCAGAGGTGCAGAAAGAGGCAAGAGAAGTGCAGAAAGAAGGAACAGAGATGCAGAAAGAGGCAAGTGAAGTGCAAAAAGAAGCAACAGAAATGCAGAAGGAGGCAAGAGTACTGCAAAAAGAGGCAAGAGAGTTGCAGAAATAGACAAGAGAGGTGGAGAAAAAGGGAACAGGGGTGGAGAAAGAGGCAATAGAGGTGCGGAAAAAGGGAAGAGGGGTGCAGAAAGAGGCGAGAGGGGTGCAGAAATAGGCAAGAGAAGTGCAGAAAGAAGCAACAGAGGTGCTGAAAGAGGCAAGAGAAGTAAAGAAAGAGGCAAGAGAGGTGCAGAAAGAGGCAAAAGAGGTGCAGAAAGAGGGAACAGGGGTGCAGAAAGAGGCAAGCGAGGTGCAGAAAGAGGGAAGAGGGGTGCAGAAAGAGGCAAGAGAAGTACAGAAAGAGGCAATAGAATTGCAGAAAGAGGCAAGAGAGGTAAATAAACAGACAACAGAGGTGCAGAAAGAGGGAAGAGGGGTGCAGAAAGAGGGAAAAGGGTACAGAAAGAGTCAGGAAGGGTGCTGGAAAAAGCAAGAGAAGTGCTGAAAGAAGCAACAGAGGTGCAGAACTAGGATTGAGAAGTGCAGACAGAAGGAACAGAAATGCAGAAAGAGGCAAGAGAAGTGATGAAAGAGACAAGAGATTTGAAGAAAGAAACAAGAGAGGTGCTGAAAAAAGCAAGAGAAATGCAGAAAGAGGCAAGTGAGGTGCAGAAAGAGGCAAGAGGGGTGTGAAAAGAGGCAAGAGAAATGCAGAAAGAAGCAACAGAGATACAGAAGGAGGCAAGAGAATTGCAGAAAGGGGCAAGTGAGGTGCAGAAACAGGCAAGAGGGATGCCAAAAGAAGCAACAGAGGTGCAGAAGGAGGCAAGGGAACTGCAAAAAGAGGCAAGAGAGTTGCAGAAATAGGCAAGAGAGGTGCAGAAAAAGGGAACAGGTGTGCAGAAAGAGGCAATAGAGGTGCAGAAAGAAGCGAGAGAGGTGCAGAAAGAAGCAACAGTGGCGCAGAAAGAAGCAAGAGGGCTTCAGAAAGAGGCAAGAGAAATACCGAAAGAAGCAACAGAGGTGCAGAAAGAGGAAAGAGAAGTGCTGAAAGAAGGAACAGAAATGCAGAAAGAGGCAAGAGAAGTGCAGAAAGAAGCAACAGAAATGCAGACAGAGGCAAGAGAAGTGCAGAAAGAAGCAACAGAGGTGCAGAAATAGGCAAGAGAACTGTAGAAAGAGGCAAGAGGGTGCAGATAGAGGCAAGAGAGGTGCAGAAAGAGCGAAGGAGGGTATAGAACAAGGCAAGAGGAGGTGCCAAAAGAAGCAAGAGAAGTGCAGAAAGAAGCCACAGAGGTGCAGAACGATGCAAGAGGGGTGCAGAAAGAGGCGAGAGAAGTACTGAAAGAGGCAGCAGGAGGTGCAGAAAGAGGCAAGAGAAGTGCAGAAAGAAGGAACAGAGATGCAGAAAGAGGCAAGTGAAGTGCAAAAAGAAGCAACAGAAATGCAGAAAGAGGCAAGAGCACTGCAGAAAGAAGCAACAGAGGTGCAGAAAGAGGCAAGAGGGATGCAGAAAGAGGCAAGAGAAGTGCAGAAAGAAGCAACAGAGGTATGGAAAGAGGCAAGATAAGTGCAGAAAGACGAAGAGAGGTGCAGAAAGAGGGAAGAGGGTGCAGAAAGAGGCAAGAGAGGTGCACAACGAAGGAAGAGGGTGCAGAAACAGGCAAGAGAGGTGCACAAAGAGGGGAAAGGCATACAGCAAGACGCAAGAGAGGTGCAGGAAGAGGGAAGAGGGATGCAGAAAGAGGCAAGAGGGGTGTAGAAAGAGGCAAGAGGGGTGCAGAAAGAGGCAAGAGAGGTGGAGAAACATTCAAGAGAAGTGCTGAAAGAGGCAAGGGGAGTGCTTAAAGAAGCAACAGAGGTGCAGAAAGAAGCAGGAGAAGTGATGAAAGAGACAAGAGAGTTGCAGAAAGAAACAAGAGACGTGCAGTGAAAAGCAAGGGAAATGCAGAAAGAGACAAGTGAGGTGCAGAAAAAGGCAAGAGAGGTGCAGAAAAAGGTGAGAAAAGTGCAGAAAGATGAAAGTGAGGTGTAAAAACAGGCAAGAAGGGTGCAGAAAGAAGCAAGAGGTGCAGAAGGAGGCAAGAGTACTGCAAAAAGAGGCAATAGAGTTGCAGAAATAGGCAAGAGAGGTGCAGAAAAAGGGAACAGGGGTGCAGAAAGAGGCAAGAGAGGTGCAGAAAAAGGGAACAGGGGTGCAGAAAGAGGCAATAGAGGTGCGGAAAAAGGGAAGAGGGGAGAAGAAAGAGGGAAGAGGGATGCAGAAAGAAGCAAGAGAGGTGCAGAAAGAAGCAACAGAGATGCAGTAAGAGGAAAGAGGGGTGCAAAAATAGGCAAGAGAAGTGCAGAAAGAAGCAACAGAGGTGCTGAAAGAGGCAAGAGAAGTAAAGAAAGAGGCAAGAGAGGTGCAGAAAGAGGCAAGCGAGGTGCAGAAAATGGGAAGAGGGGTGCAGAAAGAGGCAAGAGAAGTACAGAAAGAGGCAAGAGAATTGCAGAAAGAGGCAAGAGAGGTAAAGAAACAGACAACAGAGGTGCAGAAAGAGGGAAGAGGGGTGCAGAAAGAGGGAAACGGGTGCAGAAAGAGTCAGGAAGGGTGCAGGAAAAAGCAAGAGAAATGCTGAAAGAAGCAACAGGGGTGCAAAACTAGGATTGAGAAGTGCAGAAAGAAGGAACAGAAATGCAGAAAGAGGCAAGAGAAGTGATGAAAGAGACAAGAGATTTGCAGAAAGAAACAAGAGAGGTGCTGAAAAAAGCAAAAGAAATGCAGAAAGAGGCAAGTGAGGTGCAGAAAGAGAGCAACTGGGGTGTGGGAAGAGGCAAGAGAAATGCAGAAAGAAGCAACAGAGATACAGAAGGAGGCAAGAAAATTGCAGAAAGAGGCAAGAGAGTTGCAGAAACAGGCAAGAGAGGTACAGAAAAAGGAAAAAGGGGTGCAGAGAGTCAAGAGATGTGCAGAAAGAGGGAAGATGGGTGCAGAAAGAGGCAAGAGGGGTGCAGAAAGAAGCTAGAGAGGTACAGAAAGAAGCAAGAGAAGTGCTGAAAGAAGCAACGTAGATGCATAAAGAGGCAAGAGAAGTGTAGAAAGAAAGAACAGAAATGCAGAAAGAGGCAAGAGAAGTGAAGAAAGAAGAAACAGA
This sequence comes from Calotriton arnoldi, assembly GCA_963921515.1. Classification (NCBI taxonomy): domain Eukaryota; kingdom Metazoa; phylum Chordata; class Amphibia; order Caudata; family Salamandridae; genus Calotriton; species Calotriton arnoldi. The sequence goes on from CAWUFW010021909.1 coordinate 29,285, forward strand.
AATGCAGAAAGAGGCAAAAGATGTGCAGTAAGAGGCAAATGAGTTTCAGAAAAAGGCAAGAGGGGTGTAGAAAGAGGTAAGAGAAGTGCAGAAAGAAGCAACAGAGATACAGAAGGAGGCAAGAGAATTGCAGAAAGAGGCAAGAGAGTTGCAGAAAGAGGCAAGCAGAAATATAGAAAAGAGGCAAGAGAAGTGCAGAAGGGAGCAACAGAATGCAGAAAGAGGCAAGAGAAGTGCAGAAAGAAGCAACAGAGGTGCAGAAAGAGGCAAGAGAAGTGCAGAAAGATACAAGAGGGGTGCAGAAACAGGCAAGAGAGGTACAGAAAGAGGGAATAGAGGTGCAAAAGGAGGCAAGAGAGGTGCATAAAGATGGAAGCGGGGTGCAGAAAGAGGCAAGAGGAGTGCAGAAAAAGAGGAAAGAGGGTGCAGAAAGATGCAACAGAGGTGTAGAAAGAGGTAATAGAGGTGGAGAAACAGGCAAAGGAAGTGCAGAAAAAGGCAAGAGAAGTGCTGAAAGAAGCAACAGAGGTGCAGAAAGGAGCAAGGGAGGTGCAGAAAGAGGTAATAGAGGTGGAGATCAGGCAAAGAAAGTGCAGAAAGAGGCAAGAGAGTTGCAGAAACAGGCAAGAGAGTGCAGAAAAGGGAACCGTGGTACAGAAAGAGGCAAGAGAGGTGCAGAAAGGAGCAAGAGAAGTGCAGAAAGAAGCCACAGAGGATACAGTAAGAGGTAAGAGGGGTACAGAAAGAGGCAAGAGAAATACTGAAAGAAGCAACAGAGGTGCAGAAAGAGGAAAGAGAAGTGCTGAAAGAAGGAACAGAAATGCAGAAAGAGGCAAGAGAAGTGCAGAAAGAAGCAACAGAAATGCAGACAGAGGCAAGAGAAGTGCAGAAAGAAGCAACAGAGGTGCAGAAATAGGCAAGAGAACTGTAGAAAGAGGCAAGAGGGGTACAGATAGAGGCAAGAGAGGTGCAGAAAGAGCGAAGGAGGGTATAGAACAAGGCAAGAGGGAGGTGCCAAAAGAAGCAAGAGAAGTGCAGAAAGAAGCCACAGAGGTGCAGAAACGATGCAAGAGGGTGCAGAAAGAGGCGAGAGAAGTACTGAAAGAGGCAGCAGAGGTGCAGAAAGAGGCAAGAGAAGTGCAGAAAGAAGGAACAGAGATGCAGAAAGAGGCAAGTGAAGTGCAAAAAGAAGCAACAGAAATGCAGAAAGAGGCAAGAGCACTGCAGAAAGAAGCAATAGAGGTGCAGAAAGAGGCAAGAGGGATGCAGAAAGAGGCAAGAGAAGTGCAGAAAGAAGCAACAGAGGTATGGAAAGAGGCAAGATAAGTACAGAAAGACGAAAGAGAGGTGCAGAAAGAGGGAAGAGGGGTGCAGAAAGAGGCAAGAGAGGTGCACAACGAGGGAAGAGGGGTGCAGAAACAGGCAAGAGAGGTGCACAAAGAGGGGAAAGGCATACAGCAAGACGCAAGAGAGGTGCAGGAAGAGGGATGCAGAAAGAGGCAAGAGGGGTGTAGAAAGAGGCAAGAGGGGTGCAGAAAGAGGCAAGAGAGGTGGAGAAACATTCAAGAGAAGTGCTGAAAGAGGCAAGGGAGTGCTTAAAGAAGCAACAGAGGTGCAGAAAGAAGCAGGAGAAGTGATGAAAGAGACAAGAGAGTTGCAGAAAGAAACAAGAGACGTGCAGTGAAAAGCAAAGGAAATGCAGAAAGAGACAAGTGAGGTGCAGAAAAAGGCAAGAGAGGTGCAGAAAGAGGTGAGAAAAGTGCAGAAAGATGGAAAGTGAGGTGTAAAAACAGGCAAGAAGGGTGCAGAAAGAAGCAAGAGGTGCAGAAGGAGGCAAGAGTACTGCAAAAGAGGCAATAGAGTTGCAGAAATAGGCAAGAGAGTGCAGAAAAAGGGAACAGGGGTGCAGAAAGAGGCAATAGAGGTGCGGAAAAGGGAAGAGGGGAGAAGAAAGAGGGAAGAGGGATGCAGAAAGAAGCAAGAGAGGTGCAGAAAGAAGCAACAGAGATGCAGTAAGAGGAAAGAGGGTGCAAAAATAGGCAAGAGAAGTGCAGAAAGAAGCAACAGAGGTGCTGAAAGAGGCAAGAGAAGTAAAGAAAGAGGCAAGAGAGGTGCAGAAAGAGGCAAGAGAGGTGCAGAAAGAGGGAACAGGGGTGCAGAAAGAGGCAAGCGAGGTGCAGAAAATGGGAAGAGGGGTGCAGAAAGAGGCAAGAGAAGTACAGAAAGAGGCAAGAGAATTGCAGAAAGAGGCAAGAGAGGTAAAGAAACAGACAACAGAGGTGCAGAAAGAGGGAAGAGGGGTGCAGAAAGAGGGAAAAGGGTGCAGAAAGAGTCAGGAAGGGTGCAGGAAAAAGCAAGAGAAATGCTGAAAGAAGCAACAGGGGTGCAAAACTAGGATTGAGAAGTGCAGAAAGAAGGAACAGAAATGCAGAAAGAGGCAAGAGAAGTGATGAAAGAGACAAGAGATTTGCAGAAAGAAACAAGAGAGGTGCTGAAAAAAGCAAAAGAAATGCAGAAAGAGGCAAGTGAGGTGCAGAAAGAGGCAACTGGGGTGTGGGAAGAGGCAAGAGAAATGCAGAAAGAAGCAACAGAGATACAGAAGGAGGCAAGATAAGTGCAGAAAGACGAAAGAGAGGTGCAGAAAGAGGGAAGAGGGGTGCAGAAAGAGGCAAGAGAGGTGCACAACGAAGGAAGAGGGGTGCAGAAACAGGCAAGAGAGGTGCACAAAGAGGGGAAAGGCATACAGCAAGACGCAAGAGAGGTGCAGGAAGAGGGAAGAGGGATGCAGAAAGAGGCAAGAGGGGTGTAGAAAGAGGCAAGAGGGGTGCAGAAAGAGGCAAGAGAGGTGGAGAAACATTCAAGAGAAGTGCTGAAAGAGGCAAGGGAGTGCAGAAAGAAGCAACAGAGGTGCAGAAAGAAGCAGGAGAAGTGATGAAAGAGACAAGAGAGTTGCAGAAGAAACAAGAGACGTGCAGTGAAAAGCAAGGGAAATGCAGAAAGAGACAAGTGAGGTGCAGAAAAAGGCAAGAGAGGTGCAGAAAAGGTGAGAAAAGTGCAGAAAGATGAAAGTGAGGTGTAAAAACAGGCAAGAAGGGTGCAGAAAGAAGCAAGAGGTGCAGAAGGAGGCAAGAGTACTGCAAAAAGAGGCAATAGAGTTGCAGAAATAGGCAAGAGAGGTGCAGAAAAAGGGAACAGGGGTGCAGAAAGAGGCAAGAGAGGTGCAGAAAAAGGGAACAGGGTGCAGAAAGAGGCAATAGAGGTGCGGAAAAAGGGAAGAGGGGAGAAGAAAGAGGGAAGAGGGATGCAGAAAGAAGCAAGAGAGGTGCAGAAAGAAGCAACAGAGATGCAGTAAGAGGAAAGAGGGGTGCAAAAATAGGCAAGAGAAGTGCAGAAAGAAGCAACAGAGGTGCTGAAAGAGGCAAGAGAAGTAAAGAAAGAGGCAAGAGAGGTGCAGAAAGAGGCAAGCGAGGTGCAGAAAATGGGAAGAGAGGTGCAGAAAGAGGCAAGAGAAGTGCAGAAAGAGGCAAGAGAATTGCAGAAAGAGGCAAGAGAGGTAAAGAAACAGACAACAGAGGTGCAGAAAGAGGAAGAGGGGTGCAGAAAGAGAGAAGCGAGGTGCAGAAAGAGTCAGGAAGGGTGCAGGAAAAAGCAAGAGAAATGCTGAAAGAAGCAACAGAGGTGCAAAACTAGGATTGAGAAGTGCAGAAAGAAGGAACAGAAATGCAGAAAGAGGCAAGAGAAGTGATGAAAGAGACAAGAGATTTGCAGAAAGAAACAAGAGAGGTGCTGAAAAAAGCAAAAGAAATGCAGAAAGAGGCAAGTGAGGTGCAGAAAGAGGCAACTGGGGTGTGGGAAGAGGCAAGAGAAATGCAGAAAGAAGCAACAGAGATACAGAAGGAGGCAAGAGAATTGCAGAAAGAGGCAAGAGAGTTGCAGAAACAGGCAAGAGAGGTACAGAAAAAGGAAAAGGGGTGCAGAGAGTCAAGAGATGTGCAGAAAGAGGGAAGATGGGTGCAGAAAGAGGCAAGAGGGGTGCAGAAAGAAGCTAGAGAGGTACAGAAAGAAGCAAGAGAAGTGCTGAAAGAAGCAACGTAGATGCATAAAGAGGCAAGAGAAGTGTAGAAAGAAAGAACAGAAATGCAGAAAGAGGCAAGAGAAGTGAAGAAAGAAGAAACAGAAATGCAGAAAGAGGCAAAAGATGTGCAGTAAGAGGCAAATGAGTTTCAGAAAAAGGCAAGAGGGGTGTAGAAAGAGGTAAGAGAAGTGCAGAAAGAAGCAACAGAGATACAGAAGGAGGCAAGAGAATTGCAGAAAGAGGCAAGAGAGTTGCAGAAAGAGGCAACAGAAATATAGAAAGAGGCAAGAGAAGTGCAGAAGGGAGCAACAGAATGCAGAAAGAGGCAAGAGAAGTGCAGAAAGAAGCAACAGAGGTGCAGAAAGAGGCAAGAGAAGTGCAGAAAGATACAAGAGGGGTGCAGAAACAGGCAAGAGAGGTACAGAAAGAGGGAATAGGGGTGCAAAGGAGGCAAGAGAGGTGCATAAAGATGGAAGCAGGGTGCAGAAAGAGGCAAGAGGAGTGCAGAAAGAGGAAAGAGGGGTGCAGAAAGATGCAACAGAGGTGTAGAAAGAGGTAATAGAGGTGGAGAAACAGGCAAAGGAAGTGCAGAAAAAGGCAAGAGAAGTGCTGAAAGAAGCAACAGAGGTGCAGAAAGGAGCAAGGGAGGTGCAGAAAGAGGTAATAGAGGTGGAGATCAGGCAAAGAAAGTGCAGAAAGAGGCAAGAGAGTTGCAGAAACAGGCAAGAGAGGTGCAGAAAAAGGGAACCGTGGTACAGAAAGAGGCAAGAGAGGTGCAGAAAGGAGCAAGAGAAGTGCAGAAAGAAGCCACAGAGGTACAGTAAGAGGTAAGAGGGGTGCAGAAAGAGGCAAGAGAAATACTGAAAGAAGCAACAGAGGTGCAGAAAGAGGAAAGAGAAGTGCTGAAAGAAGGAACAGAAATGCAGAAAGAGGCAAGAGAAGTGCAGAAAGAAGCAACAGAAATGCAGACAGAGGCAAGAGAAGTGCAGAAAGAAGCAACAGAGGTGCAGAAATAGGCAAGAGAACTGTAGAAAGAGGCAAGAGGGGTACAGATAGAGGCAAGAGAGGTGCAGAAAGAGCGAAGGAGGGTATAGAACAAGGCAAGAGGGAGGTGCCAAAAGAAGCAAGAGAAGTGCAGAAAGAAGCCACAGAGGTGCAGAACGATGCAAGAGGGGTGCAGAAAGAGGCGAGAGAAGTACTGAAAGAGGCAGCAGAGGTGCAGAAAGAGGCAAGAGAAGTGCAGAAAGAAGGAACAGAGATGCAGAAAGAGGCAAGTGAAGTGCAAAAAGAAGCAACAGAAATGCAGAAAGAGGCAAGAGCACTGCAGAAAGAAGCAACAGAGGTGCAGAAAGAGGCAAGAGGGATGCAGAAAGAGGCAAGAGAAGTGCAGAAAGAAGCAACAGAGGTATGGAAAGAGGCAAGATAAGTACAGAAAGACGAAAGAGAGGTGCAGAAAGAGGGAAGAGGGGTGCAGAAAGAGGCAAGAGAGGTGCACAACGAGGGAAGAGGGTGCAGAAACAGGCAAGAGAGGTGCACAAAGAGGGAAAGGCATACAGCAAGACGCAAGAGAGGTGCAGGAAGAGGGATGCAGAAAGAGGCAAGAGGGGTGTAGAAAGAGGCAAGAGGGGTGCAGAAAGAGGCAAGAGAGGTGGAGAAACATTCAAGAGAAGTGCTGAAAGAGGCAAGGGGAGTGCTTAAAGAAGCAACAGAGGTGCAGAAAGAAGCAGGAGAAGTGATGAAAGAGACAAGAGAGTTGCAGAAAGAAACAAGAGACGTGCAGTGAAAAGCAAGGGAAATGCAGAAAGAGACAAGTGAGGTGCAGAAAAAGGCAAGAGAGGTGCAGAAAGAGGTGAGAAAAGTGCAGAAAGATGAAAGTGAGGTGTAAAAACAGGCAAGAAGGGTGCAGAAAGAAGCAAGAGGTGCAGAAGGAGGCAAGAGTACTGCAAAAAGAGGCAATAGAGTTGCAGAAATAGGCAAGAGAGGTGCAGAAAAAGGGAACAGGGGTGCAGAAAGAGGCAATAGAGGTGCGGAAAAAGGGAAGAGGGGAGAAGAAAGAGGGAAGAGGGATGCAGAAAGAAGCAAGAGAGGTGCAGAAAGAAGCAACAGAGATGTAGTAAGAGGAAAGAGGGGTGCAAAAATAGGCAAGAGAAGTGCAGAAAGAAGCAACAGAGGTGCTGAAAGAGGCAAGAGAAGTAAAGAAAGAGGCAAGAGAGGGTGCAGAAAGAGGCAAGAGAGGTGCAGAAAGAGGGAACAGGGGTGCAGAAAGAGGCAAGCGAGGTGCAGAAAATGGGAAGAGGGGTGCAGAAAGAGGCAAGAGAAGTACAGAAAGAGGCAAGAGAATTGCAGAAAGAGGCAAGAGAGGTAAAGAAACAGACAACAGAGGTGCAGAAAGAGGGAAGAGGGGTGCAGAAAGAGGGAAACGGGTGCAGAAAGAGTCAGGAAGGGTGCAGGAAAAAGCAAGAGAAATGCTGAAAGAAGCAACAGGGGTGCAAAACTAGGATTGAGAAGTGCAGAAAGAAGGAACAGAAATGCAGAAAGAGGCAAGAGAAGTGATGAAAGAGACAAGAGATTTGCAGAAAGAAACAAGAGAGGTGCTGAAAAAAGCAAAAGAAATGCAGAAAGAGGCAAGTGAGGTGCAGAAAGAGGCAACTGGGGTGTGGGAAGAGGCAAGAGAAATGCAGAAAGAAGCAACAGAGATACAGAAGGAGGCAAGAGAATTGCAGAAAGAGGCAAGAGAGTTGCAGAAACAGGCAAGAGAGGTACAGAAAAAGGAAAAAGGGTGCAGAGAGTCAAGAGATGTGCAGAAAGAGGGAAGATGGGTGCAGAAAGAGGCAAGAGGGGTGCAGAAAGAAGCTAGAGAGGTACAGAAAGAAGCAAGAGAAGTGCTGAAAGAAGCAACGTAGATGCATAAAGAGGCAAGAGAAGTGTAGAAAGAAAGAACAGAAATGCAGAAAGAGGCAAGAGAAGTGAAGAAAGAAGAAACAGAAATGCAGAAAGAGGCAAAAGATGTGCAGTAAGAGGCAAATGAGTTTCAGAAAAAGGCAAGAGGGGTGTAGAAAGAGGTAAGAGAAGTGCAGAAAGAAGCAACAGAGATACAGAAGGAGGCAAGAGAATTGCAGAAAGAGGCAAGAGAGTTGCAGAAAGAGGCAACAGAAATATAGAAAGAGGCAAGAGAAGTGCAGAAGGGAGCAACAGAAATGCAGAAAGAGGCAAGAGAAGTGCAGAAAGAAGCAACAGAGGTGCAGAAAGAGGCAAGAGAAGTGCAGAAAGATACAAGAGGGGTGCAGAAACAGGCAAGAGAGGTACAGAAAGAGGGAATAGGGGTGCAAAAGGAGGCAAGAGAGGTGCATAAAGATGGAAGCGGGGTGCAGAAAGAGGCAAGAGGAGTGCAGAAAGAGGAAAGAGGGGTGCAGAAAGATGCAACAGAGGTGTAGAAAGAGGTAATAGAGGTGGAGAAACAGGCAAAGGAAGTGCAGAAAAAGGCAAGAGAAGTGCTGAAAGAAGCAACAGCGGTGCAGAAAGGAGCAAGGGAGGTGCAGAAAGAGGTAATAGAGGTGGAGATCAGGCAAAGAAAGTGCAGAAAGAGGCAAGAGAGTTGCAGAAACAGGCAAGAGAGGTGCAGAAAAAGGGAACCGTGGTACAGAAAGAGGCAAGAGAGGTGCAGAAAGGAGCAAGAGAAGTGCAGAAAGAAGCCACAGAGGTACAGTAAGAGGTAAGAGGGGTACAGAAAGAGGCAAGAGAAATACTGAAAGAAGCAACAGAGGTGCAGAAAGAGGAAAGAGAAGTGCTGAAAGAAGGAACAGAAATGCAGAAAGAGGCAAGAGAAGTGCAGAAAGAAGCAACAGAAATGCAGACAGAGGCAAGAGAAGTGCAGAAAGAAGCAACAGAGGTGCAGAAATAGGCAAGAGAACTGTAGAAAGAGGCAAGAGGGGTACAGATAGAGGCAAGAGAGGTGCAGAAAGAGCGAAGGAGGGTATAGAACAAGGCAAGAGGAGGTGCCAAAAGAAGCAAGAGAAGTGCAGAAAGAAGCCACAGAGGTGCAGAACGAGGCAAGAGGGTGCAGAAAGGGTCAAGAGAAGTACTGAAAGAGGCAGCAGAGGTGCAGAAAGAGGCAAGAGAAGTGCAGAAAGAAGGAACAGAGATGCAGAAAGAGGCAAGTGAAGTGCAAAAAGAAGCAACAGAAATGCAGAAAGAGGCAAGAGCACTGCAGAAAGAAGCAATAGAGGTGCAGAAAGAGGCAAGAGGGATGCAGAAAGAGGCAAGAGAAGTGCAGAAAGAAGCAACAGAGGTATGGAAAGAGGCAAGATAAGTACAGAAAGACGAAAGAGAGGTGCAGAAAGAGGGAAGAGGGGTGCAGAAAGAGGCAAGAGAGGTGCACAACGAGGGAAGAGGGGTGCAGAAACAGGCAAGAGAGGTGCACAAAGAGGGGAAAGGCATACAGCAAGACGCAAGAGAGGTGCAGGAAGAGGGAAGAGGGATGCAGAAAGAGGCAAGAGGGGTGTAGAAAGAGGCAAGAGGGTGCAGAAAGAGGCAAGAGAGGTGGAGAAACATTCAAGAGAAGTGCTGAAAGAGGCAAGGGGAGTGCTTAAAGAAGCAACAGAGGTGCAGAAAGAAGCAGGAGAAGTGATGAAAGAGACAAGAGAGTTGCAGAAAGAAACAAGAGACGTGCAGTGAAAAGCAAGGGAAATGCAGAAAGAGACAAGAGAGGTGCAGAAAAAGGCAAGAGAGGTGCAGAAAGAGGTGAGAAAAGTGCAGAAAGATGAAAGTGAGGTGTAAAAACAGGCAAGAAGGGTGCAGAAAGAAGCAAGAGGTGCAGAAGGAGGCAAGAGTACTGCAGAAAGAGGCAGTAGAGTTGCAGAAATAGGCAAGAGAGGTGCAGAAAGAGGGAACAGGGGTGCAGAAAGAGGCAATAGAGGTGCGGAAAAAGGGAAGAGGGGAGAAGAAAGAGGGAAGAGGGATGCAGAAAGAAGCAAGAGAGGTGCAGAAAGAAGCAACAGAGATGCAGTAAGAGGAAAGAGGGGTGCAAAAATAGGCAAGAGAAGTGCAGAAAGAAGCAACAGAGGTGCTGAAAGAGGCAAGAGAAGTAAAGAAAGAGGCAAGAGAGGTGCAGAAAGAGGCAAGAGAGGTGCAGAAAGAGGGAACAGGGGTGCAGAAAGAGGCAAGCGAGGTGCAGAAAATGGGAAGAGGGTGCAGAAAGAGGCAAGAGAAGTACAGAAAGAGGCAAGAGAATTGCAGAAAGAGGCAAGAGAGGTAAAGAAACAGACAACAGAGGTGCAGAAAGAGGGAAGAGGGGTGCAGAAAGAGGGAAAAGGGTGCAGAAAGAGTCAGGAAGGGTGCAGGAAAAAGCAAGAGAAATGCTGAAAGAAGCAACAGAGGTGCAAAACTAGGATTGAGAAGTGCAGAAAGAAGGAACAGAAATGCAGAAAGAGGCAAGAGAAGTGATGAAAGAGACAAGAGATTTGCAGAAAGAAACAAGAGAGGTGCTAGAAAAAAGCAAAAGAAATGCAGAAAGAGGCAAGTGAGGTGCAGAAAGAGGCAACTGGGGTGTGGGAAGAGGCAAGAGAAATGCAGAAAGAAGCAACAGAGATACAGAAGGAGGCAAGAGAATTGCAGAAAGAGGCAAGAGAGTTGCAGAAACAGGCAAGAGAGGTACAGAAAAAGGAAAAAGGGTGCAGAGAGTCAAGAGATGTGCAGAAAGAGGGAAGATGGGTGCAGAAAGAGGCAAGAGGGGTGCAGAAAGAAGCTAGAGAGGTACAGAAAGAAGCAAGAGAAGTGCTGAAAGAAGCAACGTAGATGCATAAAGAGGCAAGAGAAGTGTAGAAAGAAAGAACAGAAATGCAGAAAGAGGCAAGAGAAGTGAAGAAAGAAGAAACAGAAATGCAGAAAGAGGCAAAAGATGTGCAGTAAGAGGCAAATGAGTTTCAGAAAGAGGCAAGAGGGGTGTAGAAAGAGGTAAGAGAAGTGCAGAAAGAAGCAACAGAGATACAGAAGGAGGCAAGAGAATTGCAGAAAGAGGCAAGAGAGTTGCAGAAAGAGGCAACAGAAATATAGAAAGAGGCAAGAGAAGTGCAGAAAGAAGCAACAGAGGTGCAGAAAGAGGCAAGAGAAGTGCAGAAAGATACAAGAGGGGTGCAGAAACAGGCAAGAGAGGTACAGAAAGAGGGAATAGGGGTGCAAAAGGAGGCAAGAGAGGTGCATAAAGATGGAAGCGGGGTGCAGAAAGAGGCAAGAGGAGTGCAGAAAGAGGAAAGAGGGGTGCAGAAAGATGCAACAGAGGTGTAGAAAGAGGTAATAGAGGTGGAGAAACAGGCAAAGGAAGTGCAGAAAAAGGCAAGAGAAGTGCTGAAAGAAGCAACAGAGGTGCAGAAAGGAGCAAGGGAGGTGCAGAAAGAGGTAATAGAGGTGGAGATCAGGCAAAGGAAGTGCAGAAAGAGGCAAGAGAGTTGCAGAAACAGGCAAGAGAGGTGCAGAAAAAGGGAACCGTGGTGTGAGAAGTTGGCCTGGTATATGCTGTTCACTAATTAAAGTGGACACCTTGCACCAGGGCAAATCGACTCTTATGGTAGATAGGTTTAAGACAACCTTTTAAAGAAAGCTATCCTAGTGGTAGCTGTGGAGAGCAGCCTTCAGGCTAAGTCTCGGAGGAATGTAAAGCAGCTTGTTTTACCATATAATCTCTTGAATCACCAAATGAAAAGACACCACACAGGTATATATATCAAATATATATGTATTTATTTCTAAATAACTCTCTACTAATCTCTTTATGAGATTAGAAGACAAACATATGCACAAATCAACGTTTCACAATAAGTTAAGCACAAAATATGGCTGGGGCCCTAGGGGCGTACCAGACCATATACTAAGTAAGAGACTTAGGGACAACGACTTGCAGGGAGACAAGGCCTAGGGCCTTCAGAAGTGCAGGGGCCTCACGAAACCACCCAAGGCAGGTAAGTAAAGGACCCACGGGGGACGCGTGCAGTGGGGATACACAGGCGCGGATCGCCGTTAACTTCAATGGGGCAAGTCGCGGTTGGAAATAAAGAGTTTTAGGATACTTCGGGAGAACCTACAAGCAAGTCACTTACAGGGTAAGTAGTTCTAGGAGCCCACACCCACAGGAGCACCGTAGTGCTGGAGTTACCTCACCCAGGGAAGCCGGGTGCATAGGTGTCCTTTGGTGTCGGGTCGCGGCGTCGTTTTCAATGGCGAACAAAGAAGACTTGCTGCTTGCGGGAGCTGAAGAAGTGTCCGGTGGAATCCAAGCCTGGATTCTGAAGAAGGATGACCTGAAAGCAGAGGGGACAATGTTCAAAGTCACTTGGCAGTGACCCGGGGCAAGGAAGATGGATGCCCACCTTCGTCGGTTGATTCAGGTCGGTTGCAGGTGCCTTGACTCTTCAGCCACGTAGTCCAGGAGGTGTCGACGATGACCAGGAGCTGGATTCGGTGGGACCCTCGAAGTCTGCAGCTGACTGCGGTGTCGATAACTCGATTGGAGCCAACAAGCCTTGGCAGCCGCAAGTCTCGGGGAGATGAAGAAAAGTCGATGGCGCAGACCAGCAAGGTCTGAGGGACTCACCCAGCGAAGGTAAGTCAGGGCAGGCCTGGAGCAACCAGGGGAGCCCTTTGGTTTCTTTAAGAAGTCTTCTGGGGACCCACAAGCCGGCGGGCAAGGGATCGCGAAGACACCTCAGTTGGAATCACTCAACAGGGGCCCACGGTCACTCGGGATGGTGTAGGCCTCTGATCTTCGGAGGGATTCCTGCTGGAGGTCGGGACCACATGTGATCCAAAGCAGAAGTTCGTAGAACGTTGTGAAGGGGTTGCACTCGACAATAGTGCATGGTACCCAGGGGTCGCGGTTCCTCGTTACTCGTGGGGTCCACTTGCCTCAGCTTCACTGGGGACTCACGATAGCCTGGGAGAGGTCAGGAAATCCACTTCTTGGGCTGCAGGGACTTCGGACTCCGGCGGGAGCGGCGTAGTTTGCGACCGTCGTTGTCGTTTTTGGTGCCTGCCAAGCAGGGGAGTCACTCCTTGACTCCAAGGGAGATTCTTCTGTCTTGCAAAGGTAGTGGAACGTCGAAGGGCCAGGATTCTTCTGTAGAGCGTCGTCCAGGGGTTATCTGCTTTGCAATGGCAAGGTTCCCCTCTTATACTAAAAGAGGGGATGGACTAGCTCTATGACCCCACCTATGGGAGGGTCAAGGGAGGGGTGGCTACACCCACTTCCCTTTGTCCAGTTTCGCGCCAGAGCAGGGGCAGGTAGCCCCTGAGCTGGTTTGAACTGGCATATGCACAGAGGAGCCTTCTGCTCCCCAGTGCAGGACTTCAAAGCACTCTAAGAGTGCACCCACCCAGCCCCAATACACTAAACCCTGTCTGGAAGGTGGTTACACCTCCCTGTGACAGGATGCTTATTGTTGGGCTTCCTCCACTGCGAGTTTCGGTCATCAGCAGGAGGGCAGCCCAGTGTCTGTGACTGGTGGCATCCATTTTGTGATGCCAGGGCTCTTTAGGATTCTACCGCGTTTCCACAGCAGGTACATGTCTTATCCCTCTAGAAGGGTGGAATGCTACCCCGCCACCAAGATTGGCGGGGGGTAGTATTCCAAGATGTTTGACACCAAACACGACATGTTTTGATGCAGCCATTCCAAAGTTAGCATTTACCGAGCGAAGGTAAGTCAGGGCAGGCCTGGAGCAACCAGGGGAGCCCTTTGGTTTCTTTAAGAAGTCTTCTGGGGACCCACAAGCCGGCGGGCAAGGGATCGCGAAGACACCTCAGGCGGAATCACTCAACAGGGGCCCACGGTCACTCGGGACGGTGTAGGCCTCTGATCTTCGGAGGGATTCCTGCTGGAGGTCGGGACCACATGTGATCCAAAGCAGAAGTTCGTAGAACGTTGTGAAGGGGTTGCACTCGACAATAGTGCACGGTACCCAGGGGTCGCGGTTCCTCGTTACTCGTGGGGTCCACTTGCCTCAGCTTCGCTGGGGACTCACGATAGCCTGGGAGAGGTCAGGAAATCCACTTCTTGGGCTGCAGGGACTTCGGACTCTGGCGGGAGCGGCGTAGTTTGCGACCGTCGTTGTCGTTTTTGGTGCCTGCCAAGCAGGAGTCACTCCTTGACTCCAAGGGAGATTCTTCTGTCTTCCAAAGGTAGTGGAACGTCGAAGGGCCAGGATTCTTCTGTAGAGCGTCGTCCAGGGGTTATCTGCTTTGCAATGGCAAGGTTCCCCCTCTTATACTAAAAAGAGGGGATGGACTAGCTCTATGACCCCACCTATGGGAGGGTTAAGGGAGGGGTGGCTACACCCACTTCCCTTTGTCCAGTTTCGCGCCAGAGCAGGGGCAGGTAGCCCCTGAGCTGGTTTGAACTGGCATATGCACAGAGGAGCCTTCTGCTCCCCTAGTGCAGGACTTCAAAGCACTCTAAGAGTGCACCCACCCAGCCCCAATACACTAAACCCTGTCTGGAAGGTGGTTACACCTCCCTGTGACAGGATGCCTATTGTTGGGCTTCCTCCACTGCGAGTTTCGGTCATCAGCAGGAGGGCAGCCCAGTGTCTGTGACTGGTGGCATCCATTTTGTGATGCCAGGGCTCTTTAGGATTCTACCGCGTTTCCACAGCAGGTACATGTCTTATCCCTCTAGAAGGGTGGAATGCTACCCCCGCCGCCAAGATTGGCAGGGGGGTAGTATTCCAAGATGTTTGACACCAAACACGACATGTTTTGATGCAGCCATTCCAAAGTTAGCATTTACCGCGAGGATATAATGCACTTAATAGTATATGGTTTAACCGCATCCACAAACAGCACCAGAGAATAGACTCTGAGAGCTGCAGAGGGGCCCTGCTCAGGCAGAGGCACCCCCTCACATAGAAGCCAAGCACCCTGCCCTCAGGATTGATAGGGCCTGCCTTAGGGGTGACTGATAGGTTTATATGTGTGTGCAGGAGAGATATAGGAAACCTATATCTCAGTGAGGGGTGCTAGCACCACCTCACCCAGGCTGCAGTAGCAGGCCTGTGGTGTCAGATTTAGACTGCTTCCCAGGGGTGGCATAACACATGCTGCAGCCCCTGGGAGGCCTGTGAAGTACCTATGCCCTTGGCACCTAAGGTACCATATACTAGGGACTCATAAGGCACCACAGTATCCAATCACTAGTGCACCTAGAGTGCACTCCATGTCGTTTAGAGAGAACAGAGAGGCTGGGGCCCTGATTGGCAGGGACCCAGCCAGACTATAGCCAGAAACCAGTGCTAACATCAGAAAAAAGTGGGGGCAACATAAGAGGCAGATCCTACTCTCCTACACAACCCCCCAAACGTAGGGACACTAAACTAACCTTGACCAGTTGAGTCTTCGTGTTCAAAGTGGAAATACCTTGAGAGTCCATCTGCATTGGCATGTTGGGTCCCAGGCCTATGTTCCACTGTATAGTCCATCCCCTGTAGGGAAATGGACCACCTCAAAAGTTTTGGGTTTTCACCTTTCATCTGCTTTAGCCATAGGAGGGGCTTGTGGTCAGTCTGAACTATGAAGTGAGTACCAAACAAGTATGGCCTCAGCTTCTTCAGGGCCCATACCACAGCAAAGGCCTCCCTCTCTATAGCTGACCAACGTTTCTCTCTAGGGGTCAGCCTTCTGCTAATAAAAGCTACTGGCTGGTCTTGACCTTCATCATTCAGTTCAGACAGTACAGCTCCACACCCAGCTCAGAAGCATCTGTTTGGACAATGAACTTTTGGTGTAGTCTGGACTCTGTAAGATGGGGGCAGTGCACATGGCCTGCTTTAGGTCTTCAAATGCCCTTTGACAGCTAGCTGTCCACTGAACCTTTTTGGCATTTTCTTAGAGGTAAGATCATTCAAGGGGGTCACTATAGATCCATATCCCTTGACAAACCTCCTATAGTACCCAGTCAGGCCTAAGAAGGCTCTCACCTGTGTCTGGGTGGTAGGAGCAACCCATTCCATTATGGTTTGGATTTTGCTCTGTAAAGGCTGAACCTGGCCTCCACCTACAAGGTGGCCCAGGTACACAACCTGACTCTGCCCTATCTGGCACTTGGTGGCCTTGATAGTGAGGCCTGCTTTCTGCAGAGCCTCCAAAACATTCCTGAGGTGGACCAGGTGATCCTGCCAGGAGGAACTAAAGACAGCAATATCATCTAGATAAGCTGAGCAATAAGTTTCCATCCCTGCCAGAACTTTATTCACCAACCTCTGAAAAGTGGCAGGTGCATTTTTCAATCCAAAGGGCATCACCACAAAGTGGTAGTGCCCACCAGGGGTCGAAAATGCTGTTTTGGCTTTTGCATCCTCAGCTAATCTGATTTGCCAGTAGCCAGCTGTGAGGTCAAATGTGCTTAGATATTTGGCTGAGGCCAAAGTATCAATCAGCTCATCTGCCCTTGGTATGGGATAGGCATCAGTCCTAGTGACTGCATTGAGGCCTCTGTAGTCTACACAAAACCTCATTTCTTTCTTACCACCCTGGGTATGAGGCTTGGGTACCAGGACTACTGGGCTAGCCCAAGGGCTATCTGAAGGCTCAATCACGCCTAACTCCAACATTTTCTGGACTTCAGTCCTGATACAGTCCCTGACATGGTCAGGTTGCCTGTAGATTTTATTCTTGACAGGCAGACTGTCTCCAGTGTCCACCTCATGGGTGCACCAGGAAGTCTGACTAGGGGTCAGGCTAAACATATGTCTAAACTGTTGCAGAACTTGTCTGCACTCAGTTTGCTGATGGTCAGTGAGGCTGCTTGCCAAAGCAACACCATCTACTGACCCATCATCAGGGTTCTGAGAGAGCAGGTCAGGGAGAGGGTCACTCTCCTCCTCCTGGTCCTCATCAGTTGCCATGAGCAAGCCCATGTCAGCCCTGTCAACATATGGCTTCAATCTGTTGACATGAAGCACCCTTAGGGGGCTCCTGGGAGTTCTAAGATTCACCAGATAGGTGACTTCTCCCTTCTGCTCAACTATTGTATGGGGGCCACTCCACTTATCCTGGAGGGCTGCTCGGGCCACAGGCTCCAACACCCACACTTTCTGTCCTGGCTGGTATACAGTCAGCACAGCCTTTGGTCATGCCAAGCTTTTTGTAATTCTTGGCTGGCCTCCAGGTTTTTGGTTGCCTTTTTCATGTACTCTGCCATCCGGGAGCGGAGACCAAGTACATAGTCCATCACATCTTGTTTGGGGGCTTGAGAGGTAACTCCCAGCCCTCTTTTACCAAACATAGTGGACCTCTCACAGGATGCCCAAACAGAAGCTCAAATGGGCTGTAGCCAACCCCCTTCTGTGGAACCTCTCTGTATGCAAACAAAAGGCAAGGAAGAAGAAGGTCCCATTTCCGCCTAAGCTTCTCTGGGAGTCCCTTAATCATTCCTTTCAAGGTTTTGTTGAAGCGTTCAACTAAACCATTGCATTGTGGGTGATAGGGAGTGGTGAACTTATAAGTTACACCACACTCCTTCCACATTGCTTTCAGATATCCTGACATGAAGTTGGTACCTCTGTCAGAAATGACCTCCTTTGGGAAACCCACTCTGGAGAAAACTCCAATGAGGGCTCTTGCCACCACAGGGGCTGTGGTGGTCCTCAGGGGAATTGCCTCTGGGTACCTGGTGGCATGATCCACTACCACCAGGATAAATCTGTGCCCAGATGCAGTCTGAGGGTCAAGGGGACCAACAATGTCAATCCCTACCCTCTCAAAGGGTACCCCCACCACAGGTAGTGGTATCAGGGGGCCTTTGTTGTGCCACCTGCCTTACCACTGGCTTGGCAAGTGACACAGGAGCGACAAAACTCCTTTGTGTCCTCTGACATATGTGGCCAATGAAAATGTGGAACAAGCCTGTCCCAGGTCTTGTTTTGGCCCAAGTGTCCTGCCAAAGGGATATCATGTGCTAAGGTCAAGAGGAACCCCTAAACTTCTGAGGTATTACCAACCTCCTGGTGGCTCCAGGGGCTGGGTCTCTACCCTCAGAATATAGGAGTCCCTCATCCCAATAAACTTTATGGGACCCACTAGCACTCCCAGCAGCCTCAGCAGCAGCCTGCTGTCTGAGGGGTTCAAGAGAGGGGCAGCACTGTTGCTCCTTACTCAGATCTTCCCTAGAAGGGCCCCCTGCCCCCAAGAACTCAACCTGGTCAGGTTCAAGTCCCTCTGGGGCAGTTCCTTCTTCAGGTTCTGCTTCACCTCCCTCTGGAAGTGAATCCTTGATCTGAGACAGAGGGGAAGGCACTGCCTTTACCCTACTGCTCCTCCTCTTGGGAAGCATCTGGTCCATTGTTCCAGGATCCAGAGCTGGTTCAGTGTCATGCATTCTTGCTTGTGACCTGGTCACAGCAAATACCTCTGCAGGGATGCCCAACATCTCAGCATGAGTCCATAACTCTACTTCAGACCAGGCTGAAGTCTCTAGATCATTGCCCAATAGACATTCTACAGGGAGGTCTGCACTGACTACAACCTTCTTGAGGCCAGTTACCCCTCCCCAGGAGAAATTCACAACTGCCAGACTATGGTTGGTCTGGACATTGCTTGCATTGGTCACCTGGTACATTTCACCCAGGATGATCTGTCCAGGGTCCACTAGGTCCTCTGCCACCATGGTGACACTAGCACCTGTGTCCCTAAATGCCAAAGCCTGTTTGCCATTTATCAAAGGCTGCTGTTTGTACTTGCCCAGATTACTGGGGCTTACTAGGAAGGACATATCAATGTTTCCCTCACAAATCAGCATTGCCTGAGTGGTCACTCTGACTAGGTCAGAATCCACTTCAGAACCCAGGGTCAACCCTACTACACCCTTATTCTGAGTACCACCTCCAC
Organism: Calotriton arnoldi; assembly: GCA_963921515.1. Taxonomy (NCBI): domain Eukaryota; kingdom Metazoa; phylum Chordata; class Amphibia; order Caudata; family Salamandridae; genus Calotriton; species Calotriton arnoldi. Next base: position 47,230 of record CAWUFW010021909.1, read on the forward strand.
CAGTAGCTGAGCTAGGGGGCACAGTTGCCTTAGGGGCAGGAGTGGTGGTGGTTTGGTCTTTGGACTTGGTACAATCAGAAGTCCAGTGCCCTTTCTGTTTACAGAATTTGCACCAGGGCTTCTTTTGGCCTTTTCCCTTGTTGGACTGTGACTCCCCACCAGATGCAGATTTTTGGGGCCCTTGTGAAGACTTCTGGTCTTTTGACTTATCCCCACCTTTCTCAGAGCCTTTAGGATCTTGCTTCTTAGTGTCACCCCCTTGGTTCTGGGTTTTCTGCCTCACCCTGGTTCTGACCCATTTGTCTGCCTTCTTTCCCAATTCTTGGGGAGAGGTCAGATCAGAGTCCACCAGGTACTGATGCAACAACTGGTTCTGGCAATTATTTAGGATCTGTTCTCTCATCATCAGATTATACAATCCCTTGAAATCAGTAACCCTACTGCCAACCAGCCAACCCTCTAGAGCCTTGGTTGCACAATCAACAAAGTCAGTCCAGTCCTGAGTCTGTGCCTTCTGGGTATCTCTGAACTTCAACCTGTACTGCTCAGTGGTTAAGCCAAACCCATCTATCAGTGCACTCTTCAGGACCTCATAATCATCAGCATCCTCCTCTCTAACAGTGAGGAGCTTGTCTCTTCCTTTATCTGAAAAGGAGAGCCACAAGATTGCTGCCCACTGCTTTTGGGGGACCTGCTGTACTCTACAGGCCCTCTCCATAGCAGTTATCCACTTGTGGATATCATCCCCACTCTGGTAGGGAGGAACAACCTTGCTCAGGTTCCTATGGTCAGGAATATATTCTCTGCCTCTAGGGACACTGTTGCTGCCACCAGGGGGTTCTAACCCCTCTTTTCTAGAAGCTCTCTGGATCTCCAGGGCTTCCCTATCCAGTGCCAACTGCTTGGTTCTGAGGGCCACTCTGGCTTCCTCATACTGGAGCAGTTTGCACCTTCTCTCAGAGGAGGTCTCTCTTAAGGAAAAGTATGAGCTCCTCTGCTGGACAAATTCTCTGCCAGAGTGATAAGAGTGGTCAGATTCCCTGGAAGGGGATCTGTGCCTCTCCTCCTCTCTGTCAGTTCTCTTAGGGAGAATTCCTCTGTCCTTTTCAGGCCCCTTGGAGCCTGGCCCTTCAATCACAGAATCTTGGTCATTCTGATTTTCATCATCTGACCCAGATACTATGACTGACCCACCCACTGATTCAAACCCTTTAGCTCCTAGAGCCAATCTAAGGTCATCTGCTGTCAGCAGATCTATCAGGTGTAGTGTTGAGGGACTCTGTCCTAGTCTCAGGTGTCTGTCAACACACATGGCTCTCAAGTCAGAGAAAGCCATGTCCTTATACTGAGGCTGAGTGGATCCACTGGGTCCACCCTTTAAGGACATTCTAGTGTTGTGCAGTGTTGTACTACCTACACTAGTTTGTGGCCTACTGATCCTAGCTTGAGCTGTGGAAAGGGTGTGCTATCCCTTGGCACACAGCTCTAAGTTCAGTAGAACTTATTGATACTAAGCTTGACTTTATATGTACCTTGAGTACCTATAATGGTTTTCAGTTAGTAATTCAAATAGAGATTTTCTGGTAAAACAATGGCAAGCTGGAATCCCACACGCTGCCCACCAATGTGAGAAGTTGGCCTGGTATATGCTGTTCACTAATTAAAGTGGACACCTTGCACCAGGGCAAATCGACTCTTATGGTAGATAGGTTTAAGACAACCTTTTAAAGAAAGCTATCCTAGTGGTAGCTGTGGAGAGCAGCCTTCAGGCTAAGTCTCGGAGGAATGTAAAGCAGCTTGTTTTACCATATAATCTCTTGAATCACCAAATGAAAAGACACCACACAGGTATATATATCAAATATATATGTATTTATTTCTAAATAACTCTCTACTAATCTCTTTATGAGATTAGAAGACAAACATATGCACAAATCAACGTTTCACAATAAGTTAAGCACAAAATATGGCTGGGGCCCTAGGGGCGTACCAGACCATATACTAAGTAAGAGACTTAGGGACAACGACTTGCAGGGAGACAAGGCCTAGGGCCTTCAGAAGTGCAGGGGCCTCACGAAACCACCCAAGGCAGGTAAGTAAAGGACCCACGGGGGACGCGTGCAGTGTGGATACACAGGCGCGGATCGCCGTTAACTTCAATGGGGCAAGTCGCGGTTGGAAATAAAGAGTTTTAGGATACTTCGGGAGAACCTACAAGCAAGTCACTTACAGGGTAAGTAGTTCTAGGGCCCACACCCACAGGAGCACCGTAGTGCTGGAGTTACCTCACCCAGGGAAGCCGGGTGCATAGGTGTCCTTTGGTGTCGGGTCGCGGCGTCGTTTTCAATGGCGAACAAAGAAGACTTGCTGCTTGCGGGAGCTGAAGAAGTGTCCGGTGGAATCCAAGCCTGGATTCTGAAGAAGGATGACCTGAAAGCAGAGGGGACAGTGTTCAAAGTCACTTGGCAGTGACCCGGGGCAAGGAAGATGGATGCCCACCGTCGTCGGTTGATTCAGGTCGGTTGCGGGTGCCTTGACTCTTCAGCCACGTGGTCCAGGAGGTGTCGACGATGACCAGGAGCTGGATTCGGTGGGTCCCTCGACGTCTGCAGCTGACTACGGTGTCAGCAACTCGATTGGAGCCAACAAGCCTTGGCAGCCGCAAGTCTCGGGGAGATGAAGAAAAGTCGATGGCGCAGACCAGCAAGGTCTGAGGGACTCACCCAGCGAGAGTAAGTCAGGGCAGGCCTGGAGCAATCAGGAGAGCCCTTTGGTTTCTTTAAGAAGTCTTCTGGGGACCCACAAGCCAGCGGGCAAGGGATCGCGAAGACACCTCGGGCGGAATCACTCAACAGGGGCCCACGGTCACTCGGGATGGTGTAGGCCTCTGATCTTCGGAGGGATTCCTGCTGGAGGTCGGGACCACACGTGGTCCAAAGCACAAGTTCGTAGAACGTTGTGAAGGGGTTGCACTCGACAATAGTGCACGGTACCCAGGGGTCGCGGTTCCTCGTTACTCGTGGGGTCCACTTGCCTCAGCTTCGCTGGGGACTCACGATGGCCTGGGAGAGGTCAGGAAATCCACTTCTTGGGCTGCAGGGACTTCGGACTCCGGCGGGAGCGGCGTAGTTTGCGACCGTCGTTGTCGTTTTTGGTGCCTGCCAAGCAGGGAGTCACTCCTTGACTCCAAGGAGATTCTTCTGTCTTCCAAAGGTAGTGGAACGTCGAAGGGCCAGGATTCTTCTGTAGAGCGTCGTCCAGGGGTTATCTGCTTTGCAATGGCAAGGTTCCCCCTCTTATACTAAAAAGAGGGGATGGACTAGCTCTATGACCCCACCTATGGGAGGGTCAAGGGAGGGGTGGCTACACCCACTTCCCTTTGTCCAGTTTCGCGCCAGAGCAGGGGCAGGTAGCCCCTGAGCTGGTTTGAACTGGCATATGCACAGAGGAGCCTTCTGCTCCCCCAGTGCAGGACTTCAAAGCACTCTAAGAGTGCACCCACCCAGCCCCAATACACTAAACCCTGTCTGGAAGGTGGTTACACCTCCCTGTGACAGGATGCCTATTGTTGGGCTTCCTCCACTGCGAGTTTCGGTCATCAGCAGGAGGGCAGCCCAGTGTCTGTGACTGGTGGCATCCATTTTGTGATGCCAGGGCTCTTTAGGATTCTACCGCGTTTCCACAGCAGGTACATGTCTTATCCCTCTAGAAGGGTGGAATGCTACCCCCGCCACCAAGATTGGCGGGGGTAGTATTCCAAGATGTTTGACACCAAACACGACATGTTTTGATGCAGCCATTCCAAAGTTAGCATTTACCGCGAGGATATAATGCACTTAATAGTATATGGTTTAACCGCATCCACAAACAGCACCAGAGAATAGACTCTGAGAGCTGCAGAGGGGCCCTGCTCAGGCAGAGGCACCCCCTCACATAGAAGCCAAGCACCCTGCCCTCAGGATTGATAGGGCCTGCCTTAGGGGTGACTGATAGGTTTATATGTGTGTGCAGGAGAGATATAGGAAACCTATATCTCAGTGAGGGGTGCTAGCACCACCTCACCCAGGCTGCAGTAGCAGGCCTGTGGTGTCAGATTTAGACTGCTTCCCAGGGGTGGCATAACACATGCTGCAGCCCCTGGGAGGCCTGTGAAGTACCTATGCCCTTGGCACCTAAGGTACCATATACTAGGGACTCATAAGGCACCACAGTATCCAATCACTAGTGCACCTAGAGTGCACTCCATGTCGTTTAGAGAGAACAGAGAGGCTGGGGCCCTGATTGGCAGGGACCCAGCCAGACTATAGCCAGATACCAGTGCTAACATCAGAAAAAAAGTGGGGGCAACATAAGAGGCAGATCCTACTCTCCTACACGTGGTACAGAAAGAGGCAAGAGAGGTGCAGAAAGGAGCAAGAGAAGTGCAGAAAGAAGCCACAGAGGTACAGTAAGAGGTAAGAGGGGTACAGAAAGAGGCAAGAGAAGTACTGAAAGAAGCAACAGAAGTGCAGAAAGAGGCAAGAGAAGTGCAGAAAGAAGAAACAGAAATGTAGAAAAAGGGAAGAGAAGTGCAGAAAGAAGCAACAGAAATGCAGAAAGAGACAAGAGAACTGCAAAAAGAAGCAACAAAGGTGCAGAAAGAGGCAAGAGGGGTGCAGAAAGAGGCATGAGAAGTGCAGAAAGAAGCAACAAAGGTGCAGAAACAGGCAAGAGAGGTTCAGGAAGAGGGAAGGGGGGCAGAAAGAGGCAAGAGGGGTGCAGAAAGAGGCAAGAGGGGTACAGAAAGAAGCAACAGAGGTACAGAAAGAGGCAAGAGAGGTGGAAAAACATTCAAGAGAATTGCAGAAAGAGGCAAGAGAAGTGCTTAAAGAAGCAACAGAGGTGCAGAAAGAAGCAGGAGAAGTGATGAAAGAGACAAGAGAGTTGCAGAAAGAAACAAGAGAAGTGCAGTAAAAAGCAAGAGAAGTGCAGAAAGAGGCAAGTGAGGTGCAGAAAAAGGAAAGGGAGGTGCAGAAAGAGGAGAGAGAGGTGCAGAAAGTGGCAAGTGAGGTGCAGAAACAGGCAAGAGGGATGCCGAAAGAAGCAACAGAGGTGCAGAAGGAGGCAAGGGAACTGCAAAAAGAGGCAAGAGAGTTGCAGAAATAGGCAAGAGAGGTGCATAAAAGAGGAACAGGTGTGCAGAAAGAGGCAATAGTGGTGCATAAAGAAGCAAGAGAGGTGCAGAAAGAAGCAACAGTGGCGCAGAAAGAAGCAAGAGGGGTTCAGAAAGAGGCAAGAGAAATACTGAAAGAAGGAACAGAAATGCAGAAAGAGGCAAGTGAAGTGCAGAAATAGGCAAGAGAGGTGCAGAAAAAGGGAACAGGGGTTCATTAAGAGGCAATAGAGGTGCGGAAAAAGGGAAGAGAGGTGAAGAAACAGGCAACAGAGGAGCAGAAAGAGGGCAGAGGGGTGCAGAAAGAGGGAAACGGGGTGCAAAAATAGTCAAGAGGTGTGCAGAAAGAGGCAAGAGAAGTGCTGAAAGAAGCAAGAAAGGTACAGAAAGAGGCAAGAGAAATGCAGAAAGAAGCAACAGAGATACAGAAAGAGGCAAGAGAGGTGGAGAAATAGGCAAGAGAAGTGCAGAAAGAGGCAAGAGAAGTGCTGAAAGAAGCAACAGAGGTGCAGAAAGAAGCAAGAGAAGTGATGGAAGAGACAAGAGAGTTGCTGAAAGAAACAAGAGAGGTGCAGAATAAAGCAAGGGAGGTGCAGAAAGAGGCAAGAGAGGTGCAGAAAGAGGCAAGTGAGGTGCAGAAACGAGGCAAGAGAAGTGCAGAAAGAAGAAACAGAAATGTAGAAAGAGGCAAGAGAAGTGCAGAAAGAAGCAACAGAAATTCAGAAAGAGGCAAGAGAACTGCAGAAAGAAGCAACAAAGGTGCAGAAAGTGGCAAGAGGGGTGCAGAAAGAGGCACGAGAAGTGCAGAAAGAAGCAACAAAGGTGCAGAAACAGGCAAGAGAGGTGCAGAAAGAGGGAACAGGGGTGCAGAAAGAGGTAAGAGAGGTGCAGAGAGAGGGAAGAGGAGTACAGAAATGGTAAGAGAGTGGCAGAGAGAGGGCAGAGGGATACAGCAAGAGGCAAGAGAGGGGCAGGAAGAGGGAAGGGGGCATAAAGAGGCAAGAGGGGTACAGAAAGAGGCAAGAGGGGTGCAGAAAGAAGCAACAGAGGTACAGAAAGAGGCAAGAGAAGTGCTTAAAGAAGCAACAGAGGTGCAGAAAGAAGCAGGAGAAGTGATGAAAGAGACAAGAGAGTTGCAGAGAGAAACAAGAGATGTGCAGTAAAAAGCAAGGGAAGTGCAGAAAGAGGCAAGTGAGGTGCAGAAAAAGACAAGAGACGTGCAGAAAGAGGCGAGAGAGGTGCAGAAAGAAGAAACAGAAATGCAGAAAGAGGCAAAAGATGTGCAGTAAGAGGCAAATGAGTTTCAGAAAAAGGCAAGAGGGGTGTAGAAAGAGGTAAGAGAAGTGCAGAAAGAAGCAACAGAGATACAGAAGGAGGCAACAGAATTGCAGAAAGAGGCAAGAGTTGCAGAAAGAGGCAACAGAAATATAGAAAGAGGCAAGAGAAGTGCAGAAGGGAGCAACAGAAATGCAGAAAGAGGCAAGAGAAGTGCAGAAAGAAGCAACAGATATGCAGAAAGAGGCAAGAGAAGTGCAGAAAGATACAAGAGGGGTGCAGAAACAGGCAAGAGAGGTACAGAAAGAGGCAATAGGGGTGCAAAAGGAGGCAAGAGAGGTGCATAAAGATGGAAGCGGGGTGCAGAAAGAGGCAAGAGGAGTGCAGAAAGAGGCAAGAGGGGTGCAGAAAGATGCAACAGAGGTGTAGAAAGAGGTAAGAGAGGTGGAGAAACAGGCAAAAGATGTGCAGAAAAAGTCAAGAGAAGTGCTGAAAGAAGCAACAGAGGTGCAGAAAGGAGCAAGGGAGGTGCAGAAAGAGGCACGAGAGGTACAGAAAGAGGCAAGTGAGGTGCAGAAATGGGCCAGAGGGGGCAGAAAGAGGCAAGAGAAGTGAAGAAAGAAGCAACAGAGGTGCAGAAGGAGACAAGAAAACTGCAGAAAGGGGCAAGAGAGTTGCAGAAACAGACAAGAGATGTGCAGAAAAAGGGAACAGGGCAACAGAAATAGGCAAGGGAGGTGCAGAAAAAGGGAAGAGGGGTGCAGAAAGAGGCAAAAGTTGTGCAGAAAGAGGCAAGAAGGGTATAGAAAGAAGCAATAGAGGTGCAGAAAGAAGCCAGAGAAGTGCAGAAAGGAGCAACAGAGGTGCAGAAAGAGGCAAGAGAGGTGAAGAAACAGGCAACAGAGGAGCAGAAAGAGGGAAGGGGGTGCAGAAAGAGGGAAAAGGGGTGCAAAAATAGTCAAGAGGGGTGCAGAAAGAGGCAAGAGAAGTGCTGAAAGAAGCAAGAAAGGTACAGAAAGAGGCAAGAGAAGTGCAGAAAGAAGGAACAGAAATGCAGAAAGAGGCAAGAGAAGTGATGAAAGAGACAAGAGACTTGCAGAAAGAAACAAGAAAGGTGCTGAAAAAAGCAAGAGAAGTGCAGAAAGAGCAAGTGAGGTGCAGAAAGAGGCAAGAGGGGTGTAGGCAGATGCAAGAGAAATGCAGAAAGAAGCAACAGAGATACAGAAAGAGGCAAGAGAATTGCAGAAAGATGCAAGAGAGGTGCAGAAACAGGCAAGATAGGTGCAGAAAGAGGGAACAGGGGTGCAAAATGAGGCAAGAGAGGTGCAGAAAGATGGAAGGGGTGCTGAAAGAGGCAAGAGGAGTGCAGAATGAGGCATTAGGGTGCAGAAAGAAGCAACAGATGTGCAGAAAGAGGCAAGAGAGGTGGAAAAACAGGCAAGAGAAGTGCAGAAAGAGGCAAGAGAAATGCTGAAAGAAGCAACAGAGGTGCAGAAATAAGCAAGAGAAGTGATGAAAGAGACAAGAGAGTTGCTGAAAGAAACAAGAGAGGTGCAGAATAAAGCAAGGGAGGTGCAGAAAGAGGCAAGAGAGGTGCAAAAAGAGGCAAGTGAGGTGCAGAAACGGGCAAGAGGGGTGCAGAAAGAGGCAAGAGAAGTGAAGAAAGAAGCAACAGAGGTGCAGAAGGAGGCAAGAGAACTGCAGAAAGAGGCAAGAGAGTTGCAGAAACAGGCGAGAGAGGTGCAGAAAAAGGGAACCGTGGTACAGAAAGAGGCAAGAGAGGTGCAGAAAGGAGCAAGAGAAGTGCAGAAAGAAGCCACAGAGGTACAGTAAGAGGCAAGAGGGGTACAGAAAGAGGCAAGAGAAGTACTGAAAGAAGCAACAGAAGTGCAGAAAGAGGCAACAGAAGTGCAGAAAGAAGAAACAGAAATGTAGAAAAAGGGAAGAGAAGTGCAGAAAGAAGCAACAGAAATGCAGAAAGAGGCAAGAGAACTGCAAAAAGAAGCAACAAAGGTGCAGAAAGAGGCAAGAGGGGTGCAGAAAGAGGCATGAGAAGTGCAGAAAGAAGCAACAAAGGTGCAGAAACAGGCAAGAGAGGTGCAGAAAGAGGGAACAGGGGTGCAGAAAGAGGTAAGAGAGGTGCAGAAAGAGGGAAGAGGAGTACAGAAACGGCAAGAGAGATGCAGAGAGAGGGGAGAGGGATACAGCGAGAGGCAAGAGAGGTGCAGGAAGAGGGAAGCGGTGCAGAAAGAGGCAAAAGGGGTGCAGAAAGAGGCAAGAGGGGTACAGAAAGAAGCAACAGATGTACAGAAAGAGGCAAGAGAGGTGGAAAAACATTCAAGAGAATTGCAGAAAGAGGCAAGAGAAGTGCTTAAAGAAGCAACAGAGGTGCAGAAAGAAGCAGGAGAAGTGATGAAAGAGACAAGAGAGTTGCAGAAAGAAACAAGAGATGTGCAGTAAAAAGCAAGGGAAGTGCAGAAAGAGGCAAGGGAGGTGCAGAAAAAGGAAAGGGAGGTGCAGAAAGAGGAGAGAGAGGTGCAGAAAGTGGCAAGTGAGGTGCAGAAACAGGCAAGAGGGATGCCGAAAGAAGCAACAGAGGTGCAGAAGGAGGCAAGGGAACTGCAAAAAGAGGCAAGAGAGTTGCAGAAATAGGCAAGAGAGGTGCATAAAAAGGGAACAGGTGTGCAGAAAGAGGCAATAGTGGTGCAGAAAGAAGCAAGAGAGGTGCAGAAAGAAGCAACAGTGGCGCAGAAAGAAGCAAGAGGGGTTCAGAAAGAGGCAAGAGAAATACTGAAAGAAGGAACAGAAATGCAGAAAGAGGCAAGTGAAGTGCAGAAATAGGCAAGAGAGGTGCAAAAAAAGGGAACAAGGGTGCATTAAGAGGCAATAGAGGTGCGGAAAAAGGGAAGAGAGTGTGAGAAGTTGGCCTGGCATATGCTGTCCACTAATTATAGTGGGCACCTTGCACCAGTCCAAACAACCCCTTATTGGAGATAGGTTAAAGACAACCTTTATTGAAAGCTATCCTAGTGGTAGCTATGGAGAGCAGCCTTCAGGCTAAGTCTTGAAGGAATGTAAAGCAGCTTGTTTTACCAGTCTATAATCTCTTGAGTGACCAAATGAAAGAGGACCACACCAGGTATATATTCAAAATATATGTATTTATTACTAAACACACCCCTCTAGTCTCTTTATGAGGCTAGAGTTCGAAGTACATAAAGTATAAGTTAGTTATCTACAGTAATAGCACAAATACACGTTTGAGCCCTAGGGGCGTACCAAACCATATACCAATAAAGTGGTATAAGAACCACGACTGAGCTAGACACAAGGCCTAGAGCCTGTAGAAGTGCTTGGACCACAAGGAACCACCCAAGGCAGTGACACAGGGGACCCACGGGGGACGCGTGCAGTGTATGAACACAACCGCGAACCACCGTTAACTTCTATGGGGAAAGTCGCGATTAGAATTTAAAAGAAAAGGGACACTTAGAGGAGGACTTGGAGCAAACCCTTTGAGAACTAGGCTGTTCTAGTGTCAATACCCACGGGAGCACCGGAGTACTCGAGTTACCTCACCCAGGGAGCCGGCTGCATAGGTGTCTTTCGGGGTCGGGTTTCGTCGTCGCTTTCAATGGCGATCTGCTGCAAAGTGCTGCTGGCGGCCAAGTCGAAAGTGTTCGGGTGGATCTAAAGGTGGATTGAAGATCTGAAGAACCTGAAAGCAGAGGAGACAGAGTCTGGGTCACTAGCCAGTGACCAGGAAGGCGATGAGCAGATGCCCACCGATGTCGAGTGCTTCAGGTATGTTGACAGTCGTCTTGACTCTTCAGCCACGAGGTCCAGGAGGTGTCGACGACAACCAGGAGCTGGATTCGAGCTGCTCCACAATGTCTGTCGATTGCAGGTGTGTCGGCGACCGGATTGGACCCAACAAGCCTTGGCAACGGCAAGTCTTGTGGAAATTGAAGAAGGACGATGTTGCAGACCCGCAAGGTCTGGGGGACTCACCCAGTGAGGATAAGTCAGGGCATGCCTGGAGCAACCAGGAAGCCCAAGCAGAAAAAGATTGGCCTTCGGGAGGGCCTACTAGCCAACGGACTAGCAACCGCAAAGGAGCCTCGAGACGATGCACGTGGAGCTGGCTCACAGGACACTCGTGGAGTGGAGGCCAGTGATCTTCGGTGCAGTTGGTGCTGGAGGCTGGGGCTACTCGGAGCCCAAAGCACGACTTTGTGGGACACCCAGAAGAGGATGCACTTGCAAATGCATTTGGTGTCCAGGGGTCACGGTTCCACGTTACCCACAACAGCTACGGGCCTTAGCTTTGCTGGGGACTCAGGGCAGCCTCGGGGACGTCTGGAAATCCATCTCTGGTGATGCAAAGACTTCAGCGTCCGACGGGAGCTTCAGCGATGCAGACCGGACAATTGCTTCTTTGGTGCCTGCCAAGCAGGGGAGTCACTCCTTGACCCCAAGGGAGATTCTTCAGTCTTCTAATCTTAAAGTAGAGCGTCGAAGGTCCAGGATTCTGTGTCAGAGTTTCGTCCAGGTAAATCTAAAGTCCTAAGGACTGGGTTCCCCTACTTATACTAAGGTAGGAGGTTGGACATACTCTGTGGCCCCACCTATGGGAGGGCCAGGGCAGAGGGGTGGTTACACCCCTTTCCCTTTGTCCAGTTTCACGCCAGAGCAGGGGCTGGAAGTCCCTGAGCCGGTTTGAACTGGGGTATGCACAGGGACACCAAGTGTGCCCCCAGTGCAGGATTTCAAAGCACCCGAGAGTGCTCCCGCCCAGCCCCAATACACACTATCCTGTCTGGGGAGGTGGTCACACCTCCCTGGGATAGGAAACCTATTGTCCAGGCCTCCCCTGCTGGAGTTTCGGTCAGCAGCAGGAGGCCAGACTCGTGTCTGTGGCAGCGGCATCCATTTTGTGATGCCAGGGCTCTGGAAAGTCAGTACCGGGTATACCGGTGTGTACATGTCTTTCCCTCTAGAAGGGTGGAATGCTACCCCCACTGCCAGAACTGGCGGGGGGGTAGTATTCCAAGATGTTTGACACCAAACACGACATGTTTCCGTGCAGCCATCCCAAAGTTAGCATTTAACGCGAGGTTATAATGCGCTTAAGAGTATATGGTCTGGCTGCACTACAAACAGCATCAGAGAAGGGTCTCCGAACGCTGCAGAGGGGCCCAGCTCATGCAGGTTCACCCTCTCACATAGGAACCACGCACTCTGCCTTCAGGATTGATAAGGCCTGCCATAGGAGTGACTTATAGGTTTATATGTGTGTATGTATGTAGTGATATAGGTAGCCTATATCACAGTAAGGGGTGCATGCACCACCTTACCCAGGCTGCAGTAGCAGACCTGTGGTGTCAGTTTGGATGGAACTTCTAGGGGTGGCACAATACATGCTGCAGCCCCTGGTAGGCCTCTGAGGTACCTATGCCCTGGGTACATAGTATACCATATACTAGGGACTTATAAGGGCACTCCAGATTCCAATCAGAGATGTGCCTAAGGCACATGGAAACCATTTTATAGAGGAAGCAGATTGACTGGGGCCCTGAATAGCAGGATCCCAGTCCAACTAAGTCATAAACCAGCAAAACACCAGGAAAAAAGTGGGGGCAACCATATAGTCAGATTCCACCTTCCTACATAACCCCCTCCAAACGAAAGGAGATAAGGCTAACCTTGGCCAGTTGAGCCTTTATTGACTAAGTGGCCATATAAGGAAGCACCTGCACTAGCATGGTTGCCCCCTATCTTATGGTCCACTAAGCAATCCCTCACCCTAAGGGTATGAGAGGGTCTCCACCATGAAATTTGTACTTGTAAAGTGCACCCATACCCCCAAAGGGGTGTCCAGGCGCTGTACGCATACCGCTGTGGAACCCTTTCTGGCTTTTCCCTGTGAAATGTCCACTCCTGGGCACCCCCAGGGTGAAGCCAGGCATCCCAGCGCTGTTGGGGCCGTTGTGGAGATTAAGCAAGCTATTGCCCAGAGTTGCAGAGTGGGACCCATGATTAGAATAGGCACCGAGGCGAGAATTATCAAGTCCGAGGAAATTGAGCCCAAGACCCGCCGAGGCGGGAATTGAACCCTGGTCCCGGGCCAGATCTCTGCATCAGGGTCTGCCGCTCTAACCATTGAGCCACACTTCTCCACTTGGGGAATTACTACCTGTGGTGTGCTTTGGTAAAGTACAAGGCTGGTGAGGTGTCTGAGAAGGGAAGTGAGGCCCTAGGAAGGTTGGTCTCAGCTTCCTCAGATCACTGGTCACCATGTATGCCTGTCTTTCCATGACTGAGTTGTACTGTGCTCTAAGGGTCAACCTTTGGCTGCCTACAGCTGGGGGTTGGGTCCCTTTGGATGGACCACTGGAGGGACATGGCAGGTTTGGAACCTTTTGGTCCCAGGTTTGCCCTTGCCTAACAGAGTCCTTCTGGGGGAGGTCCCTACACAAAGGTATGGGGGATCCCTCAGTGTGTTGAGGAATTTTCACCTGGCTAGGGCTACTAGCCTGGGTGCCCCTAATCTGCTGATGGGGGGGTTCCTCTGGACAGGGGGCCCTGGGGGGTCCACTGACCTCCCTGACCTCTGCAGCCCTGGGCTGACTGAGGCAGGGTAGAGAGGGGCAGGTTACCTGCTCCAGACTGGGTACCACCTTGGAAGGGTCCCCTGCCATCAGGGGTGGGGCCAGGACAGGCCTGACTACCTCTGGGGCAGTTCCTTCACTAGGGGTAGGGTCAGTTCCCTGAGGAGGCTAACCCTTACCTACTGTCTGGAGGGAAGAAGACTTTTCTTCAACCCTTGTGCTCTCTTTTGGGGGAGAGTGGGCCATTCTTCCAGGCTCCATCTCTCCAAAATTTCCCTGGGCTGGGGCTGTGGCCATCACAGCCCCACTAACTTTTACAGGGACGCCCAGCATTCTCAGATGGGTTTGGTGTTCAACTTCAGCCCAGGCTGAAATTTCCAGATCATTGCCCATCAGGCAATCTACAGGCAAGGTTGGGGACACTGCCACTCTTTTTGGGCCTGTGACCCCTTCCCAGCTGAGATTGACTATGGCCATGGGGTGATCTGTTCTGACACCATCAATGTTGGTCACCTGGTATTTAAACTCAGGTAAAAGCTGGTGAGGGGGACTAGGTTCCCTGCCACCATGGTGACACTAGCCCCTATGTCCCTAAATGCCACAGCTTTCTGACCATTAATTATTGGCTCCAGTCTGTACCTGCCCAATGCATTGGGACCCATGGTAAAGGTGGCAAATCCTACACCACCATCAGAGTCAGAGGAGTCTGTTGAGGGGGTCCTGTCTAAACTAGGGCCCACCTCTGTTCCTCTTGCAAAAGCACCTAACTTTTTGGGAACACTACTCCCAACTGGAGGATTACTACTGGTAGTACCAGGAGGGGTGGTAGTAGTTGTTGGAGGAACATTTTCTTTATTGCCAATCCTGGGGCAACTGGGATCAGTTTTCCAGTGTCCAGGCTTTTTACAGACATGGCAATATGGTTTCTTTTCAGGAGAGGAAGGAGTTTGGGACCCACCCCCAGAAGAGGACTTTTGGGGCCCTGTAGTGGATTTATCCTTAGATATATCCCCACCTTTCTCTTGGGACTTGGTAGAATCTTTCTTCTGGTCACCACCCTGATTCTTAGTCTTTACTCTGGTTCTGACCCATTTGTCTGCCTTCTTTCCCAATTCTTGGGGAGAGGTCAGATCAGAGTCCACCAGGTACTGGTGTAAAAGCTGGTTTTGACAATTATTAAGGATCTGCTCCCTCATAATCAAATTGTACAATCCTAAAAAGTCATGCACCTTGTTGCCATGTATCCAACCTTCCAGAGCCTTAGTAGCACAATCTACAAAATCAACCCAGTCTTGAGTCTGAGCCTTTTGGGTGTCTCTGAACTTCAACCTATACTGTTCAGTGGTTAGGCCAAACCCATCTATCAGAGCACTCTTCAAGACTTTGTAATTGTCAGCATCCTCCTCTCTAACAGTGAGGAGCTTATCTCTACCTTTGTCTGCAAAGGAGAGCCACAAGATTGCTGCCCACTGCTCCTGAGGGACCCTCTGTACTTTACAGGCCCTCTCTAGAGCAGTTATCCATTTGTGGATGTCATCCCCACTCTGGTAGGGAGGGACAATCTTGCTCAGGTTTCTATGGTCATAAGACCTTTCCCTATCTTTGGGGAAACTGCTGCCACCATGGGACTCTAGTCCCAACTTTTGTCTCTCTCTATAGAGATCTAGGGACTCCCTGTCTATAGCCAATTGCTGTTTTCTGAGTTCAAGCTGGGCTTGCTCATACTGAATCAGTCTCTTTCTCCTCTCATGAGAGGATTCCCTCCTATGAGAGGAGACAGAGGTCCCTATTGAGGTGTCAGAGTGGTTAGACTCCTGAGAAGGAGACCTAGACCTTCTGGGCACACTCAGAACTCTTCCTGGGGGGACAAAGGGGAGGTCAGTCTGATCCTCTCCCTCCTCCACAGGAGGAATTGGGTTTTCCAGGACAAGGTCATTTTCACCTTCCTGGCCAGTTTCAGAGGGGGGGGGCCTGGGTTTCTTCACCCCTGGCCCCTTCCTCATCTTCTGCCCCACCCTCTTTGCCTACCCCTTCAGACCCTAGAGGCCTGCTGAGATCATCAGCTAGTAACACCTCCCTGAGGTGTTGGGTGCTGGCACTTTTGCCTGTCTTCAACTTCCTAGTAGTGCATAAGGCTCTCAATTCCAAGAATGGGAGTTTATCATACTTGGAGGGAAGAAGCCCACTGGCTTCTGGCAAGGACTCACTGGGTCCTGGCTTTGAAGACATCACTAGTGAGGTGTGGTGTATGCACTACCTACTCTAGTGTGGCCTACTAAACTCTCTTGAGTTGTAGAAAGGGTGTGCTGTCCCTTAACACACAACTCTAAGTTCAGTAGAACTTACTGTATTACTAAGCTTGATTTATATGTACCTTAGGTACCCTTAGTGGTTTTCAGTTGATCAATTCAATTGAGATTATCTGGTAAAACAATAGCAAGCTGGAATCCCACACGCTGCACACCAATGTGAGAAGTTGACCTGGCATATGCTGTCCACTAATTATAGTGTGCACCTTGCACCAGTCCAAACAACCCCTTATTGGAGATAGGTTAAAGACAACCTTTATTGAAAGCTATCCTAGTGGTAGCTATGGAGAGCAGCCTTCAGGCTAAGTCTTGAAGGAATGTAAAGCAGCTTGTTTTACCAGTCTATAATCTCTTGAGTGACCAAATGAAAGAGGACCACACCAGGTATATATTCAAAATATATGTATTTATTACTAAACACACCCCTCTAGTCTCTTTATGAGGCTAGAGTTCAAAGTACATACGTTACGAGTTAGTTATCTACAGTAATAGCACAAATACACGTTTGAGCCCCAGGGGCGTACCAAACCATATACCAATAAAGTGGTATAAGAACCACGACTGAGCTAGACACAAGGCCTAGAGCCTGTAGAAGTGCTTGGACCACAAGGAACCACCCAAGGCAGTGACACAGGGGACCCACGGGGGACGCGTGCAGTGTATGAACACAACCGCGAACCACCGTTAACTTCTATGGGGAAAGTCGCGATTAGAATTTAAAAGAAAAGGGACACTTAGAGGTGGACTTGGAGCAAACCCTTTGAGAACTAGGCTGTTCTAGTGTCAATACCCACGGGAGCACCGGAGTACTCGAGTTACCTCACCCAGGGGAGCCGGGTGCATAGGTGTCTTTCGGGGTCGGGTTTCGTCGTCGCTTTCAATGGCGATCTGCTGCAAAGTGCTGCTGGCGGCCAAGTCGAAAGTGTTCGGGTGGATCCAAAGGTGGATCTAAGATCTGAAGAGCCTGAAAGCAGAGGGGACAGAGTCTGGGTCACTAGCCAGTGACCAGGAAGGCGATGAGCAGATGCCCACCGATGTCGAGTGCTTCAGGTAGGTTGACGGTCGTCTTGACTCTTCAGCCACGAGGTCCAGGAGGTGTCGACGACAACCAGGAGCTGGATTCGAGCTGTCCCACGACGTCTGTCGATTGCAGGGGTGTTGGCGACCGGATTGAACCCAACAAACCTTGGCAACGGCAAGTCTTGTGGAAATCGAAGAAGGATGATGTTGCAGACCAGCAAGGTCTGGGGGACTCACCCAGCGAGGATAAGTCAGGGCACACCTGGAGCAACCAGGGAGCCCAAGCAGAAAAAGATTGGCCTTCGTGAGGGCCTACTAGCCAATGGACTCAAGATGATGCACGTGGAGCTGGTTCACAGGACACTCGTGGAGTGGAGGCCAGTGATCTTCGGTGTAGTTGGTGCTGGAGACTGGGGCTACTCGGAGCCCAAAGCACGACTTCGTGGGAGACCCAGAAGAGGATGCACTTGCAAATGCGTTCGGTGTCCAGGGGTCACGGTTCCACGTTACCCACGACAGCTACGGGCCTCAGCTTTGCTGTGGACTCAGGACAGCCTCTGGGAAGTCTGGAAATCTACCCCTGGTGATGCAAAGACTTCGGCGTCCGACGGGAGCTTCAGCGATGCAGACCGGACAATTGCTTCTTTGG
The DNA here is from genome assembly GCA_963921515.1 of Calotriton arnoldi. NCBI lineage: Eukaryota > Metazoa > Chordata > Amphibia > Caudata > Salamandridae > Calotriton > Calotriton arnoldi. The sequence continues at coordinate 64,246 of CAWUFW010021909.1, forward strand.
TGCCTGCCAAGCAGGGGAGTCACTCCCTGACTCCAAGGGAGATTCTTCAGTCCTCTAATCTTAAAGTAGAGCGTCGAAGGTCCAGGATTCTGTGTCAGAGTTTCGTCCAGGTAAATCTAAAGTCCTAAGGACTGGGTTCCCCTACTTATACTAAGGTAGGAGGTTGGACATACTGTGTGGCCCCACCTATGGGAGGGCCAGGGCAGAGGGGTGGTTACACCCCTTTCCCTTTGTCCAGTTTCGTGCCAGAGCAGGGGCTGGAAGCCCCTGAGCCGGTTTGAACTGGGGTATGCACAGGGACACCAAGTGTGCCCCCAGTGCAGGATTTCAAAGCACCCGAGAGTGCTCCCGCCCAGCCCCAATACACACTATCCTGTCTGGGGAGGTGGTCACACCTCCCTGGGACAGGAAACCTATTGTCCAGGCCTCCCCTGCTGGAGTTTCGGTCAGCAGCAGGAGGCCAGACTCGTGTCTGTGGCAGCGGCATCCATTTTGTGATGCCAGGGCTCTGGAAAGTCAGTACCGGGTATACCGGTGTGTACATGTCTTTCCCTCTAGAAGGGTGGAATGTTACCCCCGCCGCCAGAACAGGCGGGGGGGGTAGTATTCCAAGATGTTTGACACCAAACACGACATGTTTCCGTGCAGCCATCCCAAAGTTAGCATTTAACGCGAGGTTATAATGCGCTTAAGAGTATATGGTCAGGCTGCACTACAAACAGCATCAAAGAAGGGTCTCCGAACGCTGCAGAGGGGCCCAGCTCATGCAGGGGCACCCTCTCACATAGGAACCACGCACTCTGCCTTCAGGATTGATAAGGCCTGCCATAGGAGTGACTTATAGGTTTATATGTGTGTATGTATGTAGTGATATAGGTAGCCTATATCACAGTAAGGGGTGCATGCACCACCTTACCCAGGCTGCAGTAGAAGACCTGTGGTGTCAGTTTGGATGGCCTACCAGGGGTGGCACAATACATGCTGCAGCCCCTGGTAGGCCTCTGAGGTACCTATGCCGTGGGTACATAGTATACCATATACTAGGGACTTATAAGGGCACTCCAGATTCCAATCAGAGATGTGCCTAAGGCACATGGAAACCATTTTATAGAGGAAGCAGATAGACTGGGGCCCTGAATAGCAGGATCCCAGTCCAACTAAGTCATAAACCAGCAAAACACCAGGAGAAAAGTGGGGGCAACCATATAGTCAGATTCCACCTTCCTACAAAACCCTAAAACGCTACCCCCAGCATGAACCCCCAAAAAGTACACAAACACCACTGCACTACTCTAAATCCTAAAACAGTACTCGCTGCATGACTTCCCACACTACACAAACACCACTGTGCTACCCTAAATCCTAAAACACTACTCTCAGCACGACCCCCTACACTACACAAACACCACTGCACTGCCGTAAACCCTAAAACACTACTCCCAGCATGACCCCTTACACTACCCAAACACCACTGCACTGCCGTAAACCCTAAAACACTACTCCCAGCATGACCCCCTACACTACACAAACACCACTGCACTACCCTAAACCCCAAAACAGTACTCCCAGCATGACCCCTTACACTACCCAAACATTACTGCATTGTCGTAAACTCTAAAACACTACCTCCAGCACGATTCTTACACTACCCAAACACCACTGCACTACCTTAAACCCTAAAACGCTACCTCCAGCACGAACCCCCTACAGTACACAAACACCACTGTACTACCCTAAAGCATTGTGTCCTTCTTGGGTGTCAGAAAAAAGTATAGGTTAAATGAACATTATAATTAGAAGTTAGCATTAAAAAAAACATTGAAATTCACTGAAAAAACCATAGGTTTCAGGGACGTTATAGATAGAAATTAGTATTTAAAAAACCTTTGAAATTCACTGAAAAATCCATAGGTTTCAGGCACATTATAGTTAGAAATTGGCATTTAAAAAAACCTTTGAAATTCACTGAAAAAACCATAGGTTTCAGGCACGTTATAGTTCGAAATTAGCATTTAAAAAACCTTAAAAACCATAGGTTTCAGGGATGTTATAGTTAGTTGGACATTTCACTCATACAAAACCATAGAAATTCCACCGTTATAGTTAGTTCAGCTAACTATAACTCGCGCCCCCGCAATACACTGCTGATGACGTCACATATTACATCATTCATGACATGGTCAGTGACATCACTGATGACATCGCAAATGACATCACTGATGACATCACTGATGACATCATCCATGTGACAATCTGATGCACCTCCTCACACACTAATATAACCTTTGATACACTCACTGTAAAATACAGACTACCATTTTTGATACCATTGACACACTAATACCAGTTACTACATACCCACTCAGTGATTCCTAGGTCTACACACACATCTACTCATTCACCCATACAATCACTCATACATGCAGTCACTGATCAATAGAACACTATAATTTGCACTCATACACCTATATAGACATTGACACACCAGCACTCATCCTAGTCAGTTATGTACTCATCCTAGTCACTCATGCAAAGAATCAATCACAGTTCCATTTACTCACCTACACAGTTATACACACACCACCTCATTTATTCATACAGATAGTAACGCATACTTAGTCTCTTATATAATCACTAATACAAGTATACACTCATACATACAGCCACTCTCACAATCACTGACTCTCACGTATAGTCATTTCTATACACCAACTCTCACATACACTGCCTTTTATATATGTACTTAGCTGGACATGTGCACTGAGACATCGATTCACTCACCAAGATGCCCATACACACACTTACCCACCCATACAACTGTTTCCACATGCACTCTTAAACTCATACACCCTGTCAATCAACCACTCACACATCTATGCACAGAGTCACACACCCCCACCCAACCACACACACACTCAGTCTCCTATACAAATACGCAGGCAACTAATCAATAACCCATATAGACATTCATGTAGCTACTGACCAACCGATGCAGCAGCTTACACAACAACAGACAGAGTGATACAGACATTCACACACTTTAGACACTAACCCATGTATTCAGTAAGATACATTTAATCATTCACTTAAACAGTCAGTCACACACCTACTAAATCCTCCATCCAGACACTTATACATCCATTCATTCTTCAATACAGCTTGGTATATATATAATACATATTTAAATTTTAAAGAAAACCACATTCACGTGATGATGTCATCAGTGATGTCATCAGTGATGTCATTTGAGATATCATCAGTGATGTCATCAGTGATGTCACTGACCATGTCATGAATGATGTAATATGTGACGTCGTCAGCAGTGCATTGCGGGGGCGCAAGTTATAGTTAGCTGAACTAACTATAACAGTGGAATTTCTATGGTTTTGTATGAGTGAAATGTCCAACTAACTATAACGTCCCTGAAACCTATGGTTTTTTCAGTGAATATATATATATATATATGTATATATATATATATTCACTAAAAAAATAAGTTTCAGGGACGTTATAGTTAGGAATTAGCATTTAAAAAATCTTAGATATTCACTGAAAAAACCACAGGTTTCAGGGATGTTATAGTTAGGCTGACATTTCACTCATACAAAACCAGAGAAATTCAGCCTACAACACCAGCCCCCGCAATGCACTGCTGATGATGTCACATATTACATCACTCATGACATGGTCAGTGATATCACTGATGACATCACTGATGACATATCAAATGACATCACTGAAGACATCATACAGTGACTGAGTGCTTATATAAAGTTTAAGAATGTTATATATATATATGCCAAGGTGTATTGAAGAATGAGTGGGTGTATGGGTGTCTGAATGGATGATTTAGTGGGTGCGTGACTGACTGTATAAGAGAGTGATTAAACATGTCTTAGTGAATGCATGGGTGAATGACTAATCTGTGTGAATGTCTGTATCAGTCTGTCAGTTGGTGTGTAAGTGGCTGCATGCATTGGTGAATAGCTACATGAGTGTTTATATGGGTTAATGATTGGTTGTCTGAGTACATGCATGGGTGTCTGTGTGTTGTATGACTCCCTGCATGGATGTGTGAGTGGTGATTCACTGGGTGTATGGGTTCATGAGTGCATCTGCGAGGGGTTGTATGGGTGAGTGAGTGTGTGTATGGCTGTGTTGGTGAGTGAATGAATATCACAGTGGTATATGTGTGAGTAACTACATATGTGAAAGACAGTATATGTGAGTGTTGGAGTATATAAGTGACTGTATGTGAGAGTGAGTGATTGTGAGAGTGGCTGTATGGATGAGTGTGTGCTTGTGTCAGTGATTGTAGAAGAGAGTAAGTATGTGTTAGTATCTGTATGAATATGTGAGGTGGTGTGTGTGTAACTGTATAGGTGAGTAAATGGCAGTGGGATTGATTCTTTGGGTGACTGACTAGGTGTCTGAGTAACTCTATGGGTGAGTGGCGGTGTGTGAGTGTCTGTATGGGTGTATGAGTGCATATATCAGTGGCTGAATTGATGAGTGACTGTGTGTATGAGTGACTGTATGGTGTGTAGACCTATGAATCAGTGATTGGGAAGGTACTAACTAGTATTGGTGTGTCTATGGTTTCGAGAATTGTAGTCTATATTTTAGAGTGGGTTTATGACAGGTTATATTAGGGTGTGAGGAGGTGCATCAGATATTAAGTGGATGATGTCATCAGGGATGTCATCAGTGAGGTCATTTGAGATGTCATCAGTGATGTCATCAGTGATGTCACAGACCATGTCTTGAGTGATGTAATATGTGACGTCATCAGCAGTGCATTGTGGGGACGCGAGTTATAGTTAGCTCAGCTAACTATAACAGCTGAATTTCTCTGGTTTTGTACGAGTGAAATGTTAGCCTAACTATAACATCCCTGAAACCTGTGGTTATTTCACTGAATATCTAAGGTTTTTTAAATGCTAATTCCTAACTTTAATGTCCCTGAAACCTGTGGTTTTTTCAGAGAATTTCTAAGGTTTTTTAAATGCTAATTTCTAACTATGCCTACATAGGTAGGACATGGACAGAAAGAGGAAGAAAGGTGCAGAAAGAAGCAAGAAAAGTGCAGAAAGAGGCAAGAGAGGTGCAGAAAGAGGAAGAAAGGTGTAGAAAGAAGCAAGAAAAATGCAGAAAGATGCAACAGAAGTCCAGAAAGAGGAAGAAAGGTGCAGAAAGAAGCAAGAGAAGTGCAGAAAGAAGCAACAGAGGTGCAGAGAGAGGCCTACTCTGACTGTACCTTTCCACAGACTCATACAAAGTAGCCTAATCACTAATCTTTCTCCCAAGATGTCTTAAACCTCACTTTTCTCTCGAAGGTTCACTATTCATCAACTGCTCAGAATGTTAGGCCTACCAAATGTAGAGCAGCAATCCTAACCATATCACTGTTGTAAGTCTGACCATGTTTGTGAAGGTATGCATGTGTGTGTCTCTGCTTTTACCTAGTGACATGATACATAAAAAAGAAAATACTTAAATACCTGTGTTTCAAACAGCATACTCTGTAAATTTGTGTACAAAAAGCTATATGTATTTCTTTCTGCTCATAATACAGGGCACATGAGTATTCAATAGTATATTTGAGGGGCTCTATGACACCTATATTTATAAGAAATGTCTGCCTTTGCAACTGAATGACAGAGCAGAACTGAGAAGATTTGACCACCTATAGGAAAAGCTACCCACTTTTTAAGCTAACATCTTCAGATGCATAACACATGTGAGAATACATGTACAAGTAGACATATACCTCAGTCATGAGAGCACGCAGACCTTTAAACTTGACAGCTTGCACTTCCAATTTAAGAACAGAAAGAGGTGAGAGAAGTACAGAAAGAAGCAAGAGAAGTGCAGAAAAAAACAAGATAGGTGCAGAAAGAGTAAGAAATGTGCAGAAAGAGGCAAGAGAAGTGCAGTAAGAGGTAAGAAAAATACAGAAAGAGGCAAGAGAGGTGCAGAAAGAGGGAAGATGGGTGCAGAAAGAAGCAAGGGAAGTACAGAAAGAAGCAAAAGAGGTGCAAAAAGAGGCAATATGGTTGCAGAAAGAAGCAAGAGAGGTGCAGAAAAAAGTAAGGGAGGTGCAGAAAGAGGGAAGAGGGGTGCAGAAAGAGGCAAGAGAGGTGCCGAAAGACAAGAGAGGTGCAGAAAGAGGGAAGAGGGTGGCAGAAAGAGGCAAGAGGGGTGCAGTAAGAAGCAAGAAAGGTACAGAGTACAGAAAGAAGCAAGAGAAGTACAGAATGAAGGAAGGGCAGTGCCGAAAGAACCAACAGAGTTGCAGAAAGAGGTACGGGGGTGCAGAAAGAGGCAAGATAAGTCCAGAAAGAAGCAACAGAGGTGCAGAAAGAGGCAAGAGAACTGCAAAATGAGGCAAGAAAGGTACAGAAAGAGGCAAGAGAGGCACAGAAAGAGGGAAGACGGGTGACGAAAGAAGCAAGAGAGGTTCAGAAAGAAGCAAGAGTAGTGGAGAAAGAAGCAACAGAGGTGCACAAAGAGGCAAGAGGGGTGCAGAAAGAGGCAAAAGAAGTGCAGAAAAAAGATAAAGAAATGTAGAAAGAGGAAAGAGAAGTTCATTAAAAAGCAACAAAAATGCAGAAAGAGGCAAGGGGAGTGTGGAAAGAAGCAACAGACGTGCAGAAAGAGGCAAGAGAAGTGCAGAAAGACACAAGAGAGGTACAGAAACAGGCAAGAGCGGTACAGAAAGAGGGAACAGGGTTGCAGAAAGAGGCAAGAGAGGTACAGAAAGAGGGAAGAGGGGTGCAGAAAGAGGCAAAAGGGGTACAGAAAGAGCAAGAGGGGTACAGAAAGAAGCAACAGAGGGGCAGAAACAGGCAAGAGTGGTGCAGAAACAGGCAAGAGAAGTGCAGAAAGAGGCAAGAGAAGTGCTGAAAGAAGCAACAGAGGCGCAGAAAGAAGCAATAGAAGTGATGAAAGAGACAAGAGTTGGAGAAAGAAACAAGAGAGGGGCAGAAAAATAGCAAGAGAAGAGTAGAAAGAGGCAAGTGAGGTGCAGAAAGAGACAAGAGAGGTGCAGAAAGAGGCAAGAGATATGCAGAAAGAGGCAGGCAAGTGAGGTGTAGAAACATGCAAGAGGAGTGTAGAAAGAGACAAAAGGGTTGCAGAAAGAGGCAAGAGAAGTGCTGAAAGAAGCAACAGAGGTGCAGAAAGAGGCAACAGAAGTGCAGAAAAAAGGAACAGAAAGCAGAAGGAGGCAAGATATGTGATGAAAGAGACAAGAGAGTTGCAGAAAGAAACAAGAGAGGTGCTGAAAAAGGCAAGAGAAGTGCAGAAAGAGGCAAGAAAAGTACAGAAAGAGGCAAGAGAGGCATAGAAAGAGCGAAGACGGGTGCAGAAAGAAGCAAGAGAGGTTCAGAAAAAAGCAAGAGAAGTGCAGAAAGAAGCAACAGAGGTGCACAAAGAGGCAAGAGGAATGCAGAAAGAGGCAAAAGAAGTGCAGAAAGAAGATAAAGAAATGTAGAAAGAGGAAAGAGAAGTTCAGAAAGAAGCAACAGAAATGCAGAAAGAGTCAAGGGGAGTGTAGAAAGAAGCAACCGAGATGCAGAAAGAGGCAAGAGAAGTGCAGAAAGACAAAAGAGAGGTACAGAAACAGGCATGAGAGGTGCAGAAAGAGGGAACGGGGTTGCAGAAAGAGGAAAGAGAGGTACAGAAAGAGGGAAGAGGGGTGCGGTAAGAGGCAAAAGGCATACAGAAAGAAGCAAGAGGGGTGCATAAATAAGCAACAGAGGGGCAGAAAGAGGCAAGAGAGGTGCAGAAACAGGCAAGAGAAGTGCAGAAAGAGGCAAGAGAAGTGCTGAATGAAACAACAGAGGTGCAGAAAGAAGCAATAGAAGTGATGAAAGAGACAAGAGAGTTGCAGAAAGAAACAAGAGAGGGGCAGAACAAAGCAAGATAAGTGCAGAAAGAGGCAAGTGAGGTGCAGAAAGAGACAAAAGAGGTGCAGAAAGAGGCAAGAGATATGCAGAAAGAGGCAAGTGAGGTGTAGAAACATGCAAGAGGAGTGCAGAAAGAGGCAAGAGGGGTACAGAAAGAGGCAAGAGGGGTGCAGAAAGAGGCAAGAGAAGTGCTGAAAGAAGCAACAGAGGTGCAGAAAGAGGCAAGAGAAGTGCAGGCAGAAGGAACTGAAATGCAGGAGGAGGCAAGAGAAGTGATGAAAGAGACAAGAGAGTTGCAGAAAGAAACAAGAGAGGTGCTGAAAAAAGCAAGAGAAGTGCAGAAAGAGGCAAGTGAGGTGCAGACAGAGGCAAGAGGGGTATAGAAAGAGGCAAGAGAAATGCAGAAAGAAGCAACAGAGATACAGAAGGAGGCAAGAGAATTGCAGAAAGAGGCATGAGAGTTGCAGCAGGAAAGAGAGATCCAAAAAGAGGAAACAGGGGTACAGAAAGAGGCAATAGAGGTGCGGAAAGAGGGAAGATGGGTACAGAAAGAGGCAAGAGGGTTGCAGAAACAAGCAACAGAGGTGCAGAAAAAAGTAAGTGAAGTGCAGAAAGAAGCAACAGATGTGCAGAAAGAGGCAAGAGAAATGCAGAAAGAGGCAAGAGAGGTGCACACAGAAGGAAGAGGGGTGCAGAAAGGCAAGAGAGGTACAGAAAGAGACACGAGGGTGGCAGAAAGAGGCAAGAGGGGTACAGTAAGAAGCAACAAATAGACAGAAAGAAGCAAGAGAAGTGAAGAATGAAGTAACAAAGGTGCAGAAAGAGGCAAGAGAGGTATGGAAAGAAGAAATAAAGGTACAGTAAGAGGCAAGAGGGGTGCAGAAAGAATCAAGAGACGTGCAGAAAGAAGGAAGAGAAGTGCAGAAAGAACCAACAGAGGTGCAGAAAGATGCAAGAGGGCTGCAGAAAGAGGCAAGAGAAGTCCAGAAAGAAGCAACAGAGGTGCAGAAAGAGGCAAGAGAACTGCAAAAAGAGGCAAGAGAGGTACAGAAAGAGGCAATATAGGCGCAGAAAGAGAGAAGATGGGTGCAGAAAGAAGAAAGAGAGGTTCAGATAGAAGCAAGAGAAGTGTAGAAAGAAGCAACAAAGGTGCAGAAAGAGCAAGAGAGGTGCAGAAATAGGCAAGAGAAGTGCAGAAAGAAGCAACAGAAATGCAAAAAGAGGCAAGAGGTGCAGAAAGACGCAAGAGAGGTACAAAAATAGGCAAAAGGGGTACAGAAAGAGGCATGAGGAGTACAGAAAGACGCAACAGAGATGCAGAAAGAGGTAAGAGAGGTGCAGAAAGAAGCAACAGAGGTGCAGAAAGAAGCAAGAGAAGTGATAAAAGAGACAAGAGAGTTGCAGAAAGAAACAAGAGAGGGGCAGAAAAAAGCAAGAGAAGTGCAGAAAGAGGCAAGTGAGGTACAGAAAGAGGCAAGAGGGGTGCAGAAAGAGGCAAGAGATATGCAGAAAGCGGCAAGTCAGGTGCAGAAACAGGCAAGAGGGGTGCAGAAAGAAGCAAAAGACGTGTAGAAAGGAGCAAAAGAGATGCAGAAGGAGGAAAGAGAAGTGCAGAAAGAAACAACAGAGTTGCAGAAAGAGTCAAGAGGGGTGCAGAAAGAGGCAAGAGAAGTGCAGAAAGAAGGAACAGAAATGAAGATAGAAGCAAGATAAGGGATGAAAGAGACAAGGGAGTTGCAGAAAGAAACAAGAGAGGTGCTGAAAGCAGCAAGAGGCAAGTGAGGTGCAGAAAAAGGCAAAAGGGATGTAGAAAGAGGCAAGAGAAATGCAAAAAGATGCAACAGAGATACAAGAAGGAGGCAAGAAGATTACAGAAAGAGCGAACACGGGTGCAAAAAGAGACAAAAGAGATGCAGAAAGAGGAAATATTAGTGCAGAAAGAAGGAAGAGGGGTGCAGAAATAAGCAACAGAGGTGCAGAAAGAGTCAAGAGGGGTGCAGAAAGAGGTAAGAGAAGTGCAGAAAGAAGTAACAGAGGTACAGAAAGGGGCAAAAGGGGTGCAGAAAGAAGTAAGAAAGGTTCAGAAAGAATCAAAGGAAGTGCAGAAAGATGCAAGTCAGGTGCATAAAGAGGTAAGAGAGGTGCAGAAAGAGGGAAGAGGGGTGCAGAAAGAGGCAAGAGGGGTACAGAAATAAGCAAATGAGGTGCAGAAAGAGGCAATAGAGGTGCAGAAAGAGGCAAGACAGGTGCAGAAACAGGCAAGAGAAGTGCAGAAAGAGGCAAGAGAGGTGCAGAAAGAGGCAAGTGAGGTACAGAAAGATGCAAGAGGGATGTAGAAAGAGGCAAGAGAAATGCAGAAAGAAGCAACAGAGATACAAGAAGGAGGCAAGAGAATTGCAGAAAGAGGGAACAAAAGTGCAGAAAGAGACAAAAGAGGTGCAGAAAGAGGGAAGATTAGTGCAGAAAGAGGCAAAAGGGGTGCAGAAAGAAGCAACAGAGGTGCAGAAAGAAGCAAGAGAAGTGCTGAAAGAAGCAACGGAGGTGCATAAAGAGGCAAGAAAAGTGCAGAAAGAAGGAACAGAAATGCAAAAGAGGCAGGAGAAGTGCAGAAAGAAGCAACAAAAATGCAGAAAGAGGCAAGAGAAGTGCAGAAAGAAGCAACAGAGGTGCAGAAAGAGGCAACAGAAGTGCAGATAGAGGCAAGAGAGGTGCACAAAGAGACAAGAGAGGTACACAAAGAGACAAGAGAGGTGCAAAAAGAGGGAAGGCGAGTGCAGAAAGAGGCAACAGGGGTTCAGAAAGAAGCAAGAGAGGTGCCGAAAGAAGCAACACAGGTGCATAAAAGGGCAAGAGGGGTGCAGAAAGAGGCAAGAGAAGTACAGAAAGAAGCAACAGAAATATAGAAAGAGGCAAGAGAAGTGCAGAAAGAAGCAACAGAGGTGCAGAAAGAGGCAAGAGAAGTGCAGGAAGATGCAAGAGAGGTGCAGAAACAGGCAAGAGAGGTGTAGAAAGAGGGAACAGGTTTGCAGAAGAAGGCAAGAGAGGTGCAGAAAGATAGAAGCAGTGTGCAGAAAGAGGCAAGAGGAGTGCAAAAAGAGGCAAGAGGGGTGCAGAAAGAAGCAACAGAGTTGCAGAAAGAGGCAAGAGAGGTGGAGAAACAGGCAAGAGAAGTGCAGAAAGAGGCAAGCGAAGTGCTGAAAGAAACAACAGAGGTGCAGAAAGAAGCAAGAGAAGTGATGAAAGAAAAAAGAGAGGTGCAGAAAGATGGAAGCGGGGTGCAGAAAGAGGCAAGAGGTGTTCAGAAAGAGGCAAGAGGGGTGCAGAAAGAAGCAACAGAGGTACGAAAAGAGGCAAGAGAGGTGAGGAAACAGGCAAGAGAAGTGCAGAAAAATGCAAGGGAGGTGCAGAAAGATGCAAGAGATGTGTAGAAAGAGGCAAGTGAGATGCAGAAATGGGCAAGAAAGGTGCAGAAAAAGGGAACAGGGCTACAGAAAGAGGCAAGGGAAGTGCAGAAAGAGGGAAGAGGGGTGTAGAAAGAGGCAAGAGTGGTGTAGAAAGAAGCAAGAGAGGTGCAGAAAGAAGCAAGAGGGATACAGAAAGAAGCAAGTGAGAGGTACAGAAAGAAGCAAGAGAAGGGCAGAAAGAAGCAACAGAGGTTCAAAAGGAGGCAAGAGAACTGCAGAAACAGGCAAGAGAGTTGCAGAAACAGGCAAGAAAGGTGCAGAAAAAGGGAACAGGGCTACAGAAAGAGGCAAGGGAGGTGCAGAAAGAGGGAAGAGGGGTGTAGAAAGAGGCAAGAGGGGTGCCGAAAGAAGCAAGAGAGGTGCAGAAGGAAGCAAGAGGGATGCAGAAAGAGGCCAGTGAGAGGTACAGAAATAAGCAAGAGAAGGACAGAAAGAAGCAACAGAGGTGCAGAAAGAGGCAAGAGAGTGCAAAAAGAGGCAAGAGAAGTACAGAAAGAAGCAACAGAGGTGCAGAAAGAAGCAAGAGAGGTGCAGAAAGAAGCAAGAGAAGTGCAGAAGGAAGCAACAGATGTGCAGAAAGAGACACAAGGGGTGCAGAAAGAGGTAAGAGAAGTACTGAAAGAAGCAACAGAGGTGCAGAAAGAGGCAAGAGAAGTGCATAAAGAAGCAACAGAGGTGCAAAAAGAGGCAAGAGAAGTGCAGAAAGAAGGAACAGAAATGCAAAAAGAGGCAAGAGTAGTGCAGAAAGAAGCAACAGAAATGCAGAAAGAGGCAAGAGGGGTGCAGAAAGAGGCAAGAGAAGTATAAAAAGAAGCAACAGAAATATAGAAAGAGGCAAGAGAATTGCAGAAAGATGCAACAGAAATGCAGAAAGAGGCAAGAGAAGTGAAGAAAGAAGCAACAGATGTGCAGAAAGAGGCAAGCAAGAGGGGTGCAGAAAGAGGCAAGAGAAGTGCAGAAAGAAGCAACAGAGGTGCAGAAAGAGGCAAGAGAAGTTCAGCAAGAAGGAACAGAACTGCAGAAAGAGGCAAGAGAAGTGCATAAAGAAGCAACAGAAATGTAGAAAGAGGCAAGAGAAGTGCAGAAAGACACAAGAGCGGTGCAGAAACAGGTAAGAGAAGTGAAGAAAGATCCTGGAAAGGTGCAGAAATAGGCACGAGAGGTGCAGAAAGAGGCAAGAGGGGTGCAGAAAGAAGCAACAGAGGTGCAGAAAGAGGCAATAGAGGTGGAGAAACAGGCAAGAGAAGTGCAGAAAGCGGCAAGAGAAGTGATGAAAGAAGCAACAGAGGTGCAGAAAGAAGCAGGAGAAGTGATGAAAGAGACAAGAGAGTTGCAGAAAGAAACAAGAGACGTGCAATAAAAAGCAAGGGAAGTGCAGAAAGAGGCAAGTGAGGTGCAGAAAAAAGCAAGTGAAGTGCAGAAAGAAGCAACAGATGTGCAGAAAGAGGCAAGAGAACTGCAGAAATAGGCAAGAGAGGTGCAGAAAGAGGGAAAAGGAGTGCAGAAAGAGGCAAGAGTGGTGCAGAAAGGTGAGAGAGGTATAAAAAGACGGAAGAGTGTGGCAAAAAGAAGCAAGAGGGGTGCAGTGAGAAGCAAGAAAGGTACAGAAAGAAGGAAGAGAAGTATAGAATGAATGTACAGAGGTAAAGATGAGGCAAGAGAGGTGTAGACAGAGGGAAAAGGGTTGCAGTAAGAGGCAGGAGGGGTGCAGAAAGAAGCAAGAGAGGTTCAGAAAGAAGCAAGAGAAGTGCAGAAAGAAGCAACAGAGGTGCACAAAGAAGCAAGAGGGGTGCAGAAATAGGCAAAAGGGGTGCAGAAAGAGGCAACAGAGGAGCACAAAGAGGTAAGAGGGGTGCAGAAAGAGGCAAAAGAAGTGGAGAAAGAAGCAACAGAAATCTAGAAAGAGGCAAGGGAAGTGCAGAAAGTAGCAACAGAGGTGCAGAAAGAGGCAAGAGACTTGCAGAAAGACACAAGAGAGGTGCAGAAAGAGGCAAGAGAGGTGCAGAAAGAAGGAACAGGGTTGCAGAAAGAGGCAAGAGAGGTGCAGAAAGAGGGAAGAGAGGTGCAGAAAGAGGCAAGAGGGGTACAGAAAGAGGCAAAAGGGCAGCAGAAAGAAGCAACAGAGGTGCAGAATGAGGCAAGAAAGGTGTAGAAAGAGGCAAGAGTAGTGCAGAAAGAGGCAAGAGAAGTGCTGAAAGAAGCAACAGAGGTGCAGAAAGAAGCAAGAGAAGTGATGAAAGAGACAATAGAGTTGAAGAAAGAAACAAGAGAGGGGCAGAAAAAAGCAAGAGAAGCGCAGAAAGAGGCAAGAGAGGTGCAAAAAGAGGGAAGAGGGTTGCAGTAAGAGGCAAGAGATATGCAGAAAGAGGCAAGTGAGGTGCAGAAACATGCAAGAGGAGTTCAGAAAGAGACAAGAGGGGTGCAGAAAAAGGCAATAGAAGTGCAGAAAGAAGCACCAGAGGTGCAGAAAGAGGCAAGAGAAGAGCAGAAAGAGGCAAGAGAGGTGCAGAAAGAGGGAACAGGGGTGCAGAAAGAGGCAAGAGGGGTACAGAAAGAAGCAAGAGAGGTTCAGAAAGAAGCAAGAGAGGTGCATAAAGAAGCAACAGAGGTGCACAAAGAAGCAAGAGAGGTTCAGAAAGAAGCAAGAGAGGTGCATAAAGAAGCAACAGAGGTGCACAAAGAAGCAAGAGGGGTGCAGAAAAAGGCAAGAGGGGTGCAGAAAGACACAAGAGAGGTGCAGAAACAGGCAAGAGAGGTACAGAAAGAGGGAACAGGGCTGCAGAAAGAGGCAAGAGAGGTGCAGAAAGAGCAAACAGGGTTTGCAGAAAGAGGCAAGAGAGGTGCAGAAAGAGGAAAGGGAGGTGCAGAAAGAGGCAAGAGGGGTACAGAAAGAGGCTAGAGGGGTGCAGAAAGAAGCAACAGAGGTGCAGAAAGAGGCAAGAGAGGTGTAGAAAGAGGCAAGAGAAGTGCAGAAAGAAGCAAGAGAAGTGTAGGAGAGTAGGATCTGCCTCTTATGTTGCCCCCACTTTTTTTCTGATGTTTACACTGGTTTCTGGCTATAGTCTGGCTGGGTCCCTGCTAATCAGGGCCCCAGCCTCTCTGTTCTCTCTAAATGACTTGGAGTGCACTCTAGGTGCACTAGTGATTGGATACTGTGGTACCTTATGAGTCCCTAGTATATGGTACCTTAGGTACCAAGGGCATAAGTACTTCACAGGCCTACCAGGGGCTGCAGCATGTATTATGCCACCCCTGGGAAGCAGACTAAATCTGACACCACAGGCCTGCTACTGCAGCCTGGGTGAGGTGGTGCTAGCACCCCTCACTGAGATATAGGTTTTCTATATCTCTCCTGCACATACATTTAAACCTATCAGTCACCCCTAAGGCAGGCCCTATCAATCCTGAGGGCAGGGTGCTTGGTTCCTATGTGAGAGGGTGCCTCTGCCTGAGCAGGGCCCCTCTGCAGCTCTCAGAGTCCATTCTCTGGGGCTGTTTGTGGATGCGGTTAAACCATATACTCTTAAGTGCATTATATCCTCGCGGTAGAATGCTAACTTTGGAATGGCTGCATCAAAACATGTCGTGTTTGGTGTCAAACATCTTGGAATACTACCCCCCCCACCAGTTCTGGTGGCGGGGGTAGCATTCCACCCTTCTAGAGGGATAGACATGTACCTACTGTGGAAACGCAGTAGAATCCTGCAGAGCCCTGGCATCACAAAATGGATGCCACCAGTCACAGACACTGGGCTGCCCTCCTGCTGATGACCGAAACTCGCAGTGGAGGAAGCCCAACAATAGGTATCCTGTCACAGGAGGGTGTGACCACCTTCCAGACAGGGTTTAGTGTATTGGGGCTGGGTGGGTGCACTCTTAGAGTGCTTTGAAGTCCGGCACTGGGGGAGCAGTAGGCTCCTCTGTGCATATGCCAGTTCAAACCGGCTCAGGGGCTACCTGCCCCTGCTCTGGCGCGAAACTGGACAAAGGGAAGTGGGTGTAACCACCCACTCCCCTGACCCTCCCATAGGTGGGGTCTTAGAGCTAGTCCCTCCCTTCTTTACAGTATAAGATAGGGAACCCTTGAACTTGATAGTTAGATATCCCTGGACGACGCTCTGAAGAAGAATCCTGGACCTTCGACGTTCCACTACCTTTGGAAGACTGAAGAATCTCCCTTGGAGTCAAGGAGTGACTCCCCTGCTTGGCAGGCACCAAAAACTACAAACGATGGTTGCAAACTATGCCTCTCCCGCCAGGATCCGAAGTCCCTGCAGCCCAAGAAGTAGATTTCCTGACTTTGCAAAGTCCATCGTGAGTTCACAGTGAAGCTGAGGCCAGTGGACCCCAAGAGTGATGAGAAACCGCGACCCCTGGGTACTGTGCACTATTGTCAAGTGCAACCCCTTTGCAACGTTCTACGAACTTGTGCTTTGGAACACATGTGGTCCTAACCTCCAGCAGAAATTCCTCCGAAGATCAGAGGCCTACCATGTCCAGAGGGACCCTGGGCCCCTGTTGAGCGAATCCTCCCGAGGCATCTTTGCAATCACTGGCCAGCTGGCTTGTGGGTCCCCTGAAGGGTTTCCTACAGAACCAAAGGGCTCCCCTGATTGCTTCAGGCCTGCCCTGACTTACCCTCGCTGGGTGAGTCCCTCAAGCCTTGCTGGTCTGCGCCATTGCCTTTTTACACTTTCCCCGAGACTTGCTATTACCAAGGCTTGTTGGCTCCCATTGAGTCGCCGACACCGCAGTAAGCTGCAAACATCGTGGTACACTCTGAATCCAGCTCCTGGTTGGCATCGACGCCTCCTGGACCTCGTGGCTGAAGAGTCAAGGCACCCATGAACGACATGAATCTTGCGATGACGGTGGGCATCCATCTTCCTTGCCCCGAGTCACTGCCAAGTGACTTTGAACACTGTCCCCTCTGCTTTCAGGTCTTCCATCTTCTGAATCCAGGCTTGGATTCCACCGGACACTTCTTCGGACTTCACAAGCAGCAAGCCTTCATTGGCCTCCATTGAAAACGACGCCGCGACCCGACACCAAAGGACACCCATGCACCCGGCTTCCCTGGGTGAGGTAACTCCAGCACTACGGTGCTCCTGTGGGTGTTGGCCCTAGAACTACTTACCCTGTAAGTGACTTGCTTGTAGGTTCTCCCGAAGTATCCTAAAACTCTTAATTTCCAACCGCGACTTGCCCCATTGAAGTCAACGGCGATTCGTGCCTGTGTATCCACACTGCACGCATCCCCCGTGGGTCCTTTACTTACCTGCCTTGGGTGGGTTCGTGAGGCCCCAGCACTTCTGAAGGCCCTAGGCCTTGTCTCTTTGCAAGTCGTTGTTTCTAAGTCTCTTTTTTAGTATATGGTCTGGTACGCCCCTAGGGCCCCAGCCATATTTGTGCTTAATTTATTGTGAAACGTTGATTTGTGCATATGTCCTTGACTTCTAATCTCATAAAGAGATTAGTAGAGAGTTGTTAGTAATAAATACATATATATTTGATATATATACCTGTGTGGTGTCTTTTCATTTGGTGATTCAAGAGATTGTGTGGTAAAACAAGCTGCTTTACATTCCTTCAAGACTTAGCCTGAAGGCTGCTCTCCACAGCTACCACTAGGATAGCTTTCTTTAAAGGTTGCCTTAAACCTATTTACCATAAGAGTCGAATTGTACTGGTGCAAGGTGTCCACTTTAATTAGTAAATAGCATATACCAGGCCAACTTCTCACAAGAAGTGATGAAAGATACAAGAGAGTTGAAGAAAGAAACAAGATTGGGGCATAAAAAAGCAAGAGAAGTGCAGAAAGAGGCAAGTGAGGTGTAGGCCTGGGCGGTAAATTCCGTTCCGCTTGCGGAATTTGCGAAATTTTGGCAATTCCGCGTTCCGTGGAGAACACGGAATTGCCGAAAATACCGCGTTCCGCCGCATAGCGGAATTTTTCCGTGTTCGCGCTTTCAAAAAGCGTGTTCGCGCATGCGGTAGCGACTTACCGGGATCCCTGCGTTTGCCGACGAGTTTTCCTATCCGTTCGCGCAATCCCGTGAGAGTGTGCGATCACGAATACGTCATTCGGACGCGCCATCGGACATCTGCGTTCGCGAACAGGAAACACGCATTGCGAGCGGGCGGGACAAGTGAAACAAGATGTCTGCGCCAATTGCCGACCGCATGGGCAAGTTCGCGAGATATTTTCCCCCGAGCACGCAAACAGCGTCCCCGTACAGGAAAAACGCATCGCGAACGGGCGGAACAAGCAATTCCGCGTGCTCACGGAATTCTGCGTGCTCGCAGAGATTTTTTACCGTTTTGCGGAATTTTGCGTAACGCGACTACGCAAATTCCGCCCACCCTTAGTGAGATGCAGAAAGAGGCAAGAGAGGTGCAAAAAGAGGCAAGAGATATGCAGAAAGAGGCAAGTGAGGTGCAGAAACATGGGGTGCAGAAAGAGGCAAGTGAGGTGCAGAAAGAGGAAAAAGGGGTGTAGAAAGAGGCAAGAGAAATGCAGAAAGAAGCAACAGAGATACAGAAGGAGGCAATAGACTTGCAGACACAGGCAGGAGAGGTGCAGAAAGAGGGAACAGGGGTGCAGAAAGAGGCAAGAGAGGTGCAGAAAGAGGGAAGATGGGTGCAGAATGAGTTAAGAGGGGTACAGAAAGAAGCAAGAGAGGTGCAAAAAGAAGCAAAAGAGATGCAGAAGGAGGCAGGAGAAGTGCAGAAAGAAACAAGAGAGGGGCAGAAAAAAGCAAGACAAGTGCAGAAACAGGCATGTGAGGTGCAGAAAGAGGCAAGAGAGGTGCAGAAAAAGGGAACAGGGGTGCAGAAAGAGGCAAGAGAGGTACAGAAAGAGGGAAGATGGCTGCAGAAAGAGGCAAGAGAGGTAGAGAAAGAAGCAAGGGAAGTGCTGAAAGAAGCAAAACGGGTGCAGAAAGAGGCAAGAGGGTTGCAGAAAGAGGCAAGAGGATTGCAGAAAGAGGCAAGAGAGGTGCAGAAAGGCAAGAGAGGTGCAGAAAGAGGGAAGAGGGCAGCAGAAAGAGGCAAGAGAGGTACAGAAAGAGGCAAGAGAAGTGCAAAATGTAGGAACAGAAGTGCAGAAAGAGGCAAGAGAGGTATAGAAAGAGGGAAGAGGGGTGCAGTAAGAGGCAGGAGGGGTACAGAAAGAAGCAAAAGAGGTGCAGAAAGAAGGAAGAGAAGTGCAGAAAGAACCAACAGAGGTGCAGAAAGAGGCAAGAGGGGTGCAGAAAGAGTCAAGAGAAGTCCAGAAAGAAGCAACAGAGGTGCAGAAAGAGGCAAGAGAACTGCAAAAAGAGGCAAGAGAGGTACAGAAAGAGGCAAGATAGGCGCAGAAAGAGAGAAGATGGGTGCAGAAAGAAGAAAGAGAGGTTCAGATGGAAGCAAGAGAAGTGCAGAAAGAAGCAACAAAGGTGCAGAAAGAGCAAGAGAGGTGCAGAAACAGGCAAGAGAAGTGCAGAAAGAAGCAACAGAGGTGCAGAAAGAGGCAGAGGTGCAGAAAGAGGCAAAAGATGTGTAGAAAGAAGCAACAGAAATGCAAAAAGAGGCAAGAGAAGTGCAGAAGGACGCAAGAGAGGTGCAGAAACAGGCAAGAGGGGTACAGAAAGAGGCATAAGGTGTACAAAAAGAAGCAACAGAGATGCAGAAAGAGGTAAGAGAGGTGCAAAAAGAAGCAACAGAGGTGCAGAAAGAAACAAGAGAAGTGATGAAAGAGACAAGAGAGTTGCAGAAAGAGGTTAGAGATATGCAGAAAGAGGCAAGTGAGGTGCAGAAAAAGGCAAGAGGGGTGCAGAAAGAGGCAAAAGAAGTGCAGAAAGGAGCAAAAGAGAACCAGAAGGAGCCAAGAGAAGTGCAGAAAGAAACAACAGAGGTGCAGAAAGAGTCAAGAGGGGTGCAGAAAGAGGCAAGAGAAGTGCAGAAAGATGGAACAGAAATGCAGAAAGAGGCAAGACAAGTGATGAAAGAGACAAGAGAGTTGCAGAAAGAAACAAGAGAGGTGATGCAAAAAGAAAGAGAAGTGCAGAAAGAAGCAACAGAGGTGCATAAAGAGGCAAGAGGGGTGCAGAAAGAGGCAAGAGAAGTGCAGAAAGAAGCAACAGAAATGCAAAAAGAGGCAAGAGGTGCAGAAAGACGCAAGAGAGGTAAAAAATAGGCAAAAGGGGTACAGAAAGAGGCATGAGGGGTACAGAAAGACGCAACAGAGATGCAGAAAGAGGTAAGAGAGGTGCAGAAAGAAGCAACAGAGGTGCAGAAAGAAGCAAGAGAAGTGATAAAAGAGACAAGAGAGTTGCAGAAAGAAACAAGAGAGGGGCAGAAAAAAGCAAGAGAAGTGCAGAAAGAGGCAAGTGAGGTACAGAAAGAGGCAAGAGGGATGCAGAAAGAGGCAAGAGATATGCAGAAAGTGGCAAGTCAGGTGCAGAAACAGGCAAGAGGGGTGCAGAAAGAAGCACAAGAAGTGTAGAAAGGAGCAAAAGAGATGCAGAAGGAGGAAAGAGAAGTGCAGAAAGAAACAACAGAGTTGCAGAAAGAGTCAAGAGGGGTGCAGAAAGAGGCAAGAGAAGTGCAGAAAGAAGGAACAGAAATGAAGAAAGAGGCAAGATAAGGGATGAAAGAGACAAGGGAGTTGAGGAAAAAACAAGAGAGGTGCTGAAAGCAGCAAGAGGCAAGTGAGGTGCAGAAAAAGGCAAAAGGGGTGTAGAAAGAGGCAAGAGAAATGCAAAAAGATGCAACAGAGATACAAGGAGGAGGCAAGAAGATTACAGAAAGAGCGAACACGGGTGCAGAAAGAGACAAAAGAGATGCAGAAAGAGGAAAGATTAGTGCAGAAAGAGGGAAGAGGGGTGCAGAAATAAGCAACAGAGGTGCAGAAAGAGTCAAGAGGGGTGCAGAAAGAGGTAAGAGAAGTGCAGAAAGAAGGAACTGAAATGCAGAAAGAGGCAAGATAAGTGATGAAAGAGACAAGAGAGTTGAAGAAAGAAACAAGAGAGGTGCTGAAAGCAGCAAGAGAAGTGCGGAAAGAGGCAAGTGAGGTACAGAAAGATGCAAGAGGGATGTAGAAAGAGGCAAGAGAAATGCAGAAAGAAGCAACAGAGATACAAGAAGGATGCAAGAGAATTGCAGAAAGAGGGAACAGAAGTGCAGAAAGAGACAAAAGAGGTGCAGAAAGAGGGAAGATTAGTGCAGAAAGAGGCAAAAGGGGTGCAGAAAGAAGCAACAGAGGTGCAGAAAGAAGCAAGAGAAGTGCTGAAAGAAGCAACGTAGGTGCATAAAGAGGCAAGAAAAGTGCAGAAAGAAGGAACAGAAATGCAGATAGAGGCAAGAGAGGTGCACAAAGAGACAAGAGAGGTACACAAAGAGACAAGAGAGGTGCAAAAAGAGGGAAGACTAGTGCAGAAAGAGGCAACAGGGGTTCCGAAAGAAGCAAGAGAGGTGCCGAAAGAAGCAACACAGGTGCATAAAAGGGCAAGAGGGGTGCAGAAAGAGGCAAGAGAAGTACAGAAAGAAGCAACAGAAATATAGAAAGAGGCAAGAGAAGTGCAGAAAGAAGCAACAGAGGTGCAGAAAGAGGCAAGAGAAGTGCAGGAAGATGCAAGAGAGGTGCAGAAACAGGCAAGAGAGGTGTAGAAAGAGGGAACAGGTTTGCAGAAGAAGGCAAGAGAGGTGCAGAAAGATAGAAGCGGTGTGCAGAAAGAGGCAAGAGGAGTGCAAAAAGAGGCAAGAGGGGTGCAGAAAGAAGCAACAGAGTTGCAGAAAGAGGCAAGAGAGGTGGAGAAACAGGCAAGAGAAGTGCAGAAAGAGGCAAGTGAAGTGCTGAAAGAAACAACAGAGGTGCAGAAAGAAGCAAGAGAAGTGATGAAAGAAAAAAGAGAGGTGCAGAAAGATGGAAGCGGGGTGCAGAAAGAGGCAAGAGGTGTTCAGAAAGAGGCAAGAGGGGTGCAGAAAGAAGCAACAGAGGTATGGAAAGAGGCAAGAGAGGTGGAGAAACAGGCAAGTGAGATGCAGAAATGGGCAAGAAAGGTGCAGAAAAAGGGAACAGGGCTACAGAAAGAGGCAAGGGAGGTGCAGAAAGAGGGAAGAGGGGTGTAGAAAGAGGCAAGAGGGGTGTAGAAAGAAGCAAGAGAGGTGCAGAAAGAAGCAAGAGGGATACAGAAAGAAGCAAGTGAGAGGTTGTGAGAAGTTGGCCTGGTATATGCTGTTCACTAATTAAAGTGGACACCTTGCACCAGAACAATTCGACTCTTATGGTAGATAGGTTTAAGACAACCTTTATAGAAAGCTATCCTAGTGGTAGATGTGGAGAGCAGCCTTCAGGCTAAGTCTTGAAGGAATGTAAAGCAGCTTGTTTTACCACACAATCTCTTGAATCACCAAATGAAAAGACACCACACAGGTATATATATCAAATATATATGTATTTATTAATAAACACTCTCTACTAATCTCTTTATGAGATTAGAGGTCAGGAACATATGTACAAGTCAAATATTATCAAAATAAGTTTAGCACAATCGAATATCACAATCTTAGTTTGGCTAGACCTAGGTCTAGGGCATCTAGAATCGAGGGACACCCAGGTAGTTGTAGGAGACCCACAGGGGACAGACGCGGTGTCCTGGCACCGGTGCGAGTCTATGCGCTCAGACGCGATTGAGATTTCAATGTTAAAGGTCCCTTGCGTGTTCGAGGCGAACACACCGATCGGTCCTTGTGCGAGTCGAAGGACGCGGTTACAGATAGAGTTGCAAGGGAGATGGATGCGCTGTGTCTAACACAGACGCGAACCTTGTGCGAGTCAGTGCAATGGAGGTCTCGATGTTACAGGCCCCTTGTGTGTTCGAGGCGAACACCGATCGGACTCAGTACGAGTCGAAGGACACAGTTCTAGATAGTGTTACAAAGGAGATGGACGCGGTGTGTCTAACACAGACGCGAAACCTGTACGAGTCAGCGCAATTGTCGCACTTACAAAATAAGAGTTTTAGGGCACTTCTAGGGAAGCTACAAGCAAGTCACTTACAGGGTAAGTAGTTCTAGGGCCCACACCCACAGGAGCACCGTAGTGCTATAGTTACCTCACCCAGGGGAGCCGGGTGCATAGGTGTCCTTTGGTGTTGGGTCGCGGCGTCGTTTTCAATGGGAGCCAGTGAAGACTTGCTGCTTGCGGCGACAGGAGAAGTGTCCGGAGGAATCCAAGCCTGGATTCGGAAGATGGAAGACCTCAAAGCAGAGGGGACAGTGTTCAAAGTCACTTGGCAGTGACTCGGGGCAAGGAAGATGGATGCCCACCGTCATCGCAAGATTCAGGTTGTTCGCAGGTGCCTTGACTCTTCAGCCACGAGGTCCAGGAGGCATCAACGACGACCAGGAGCTGGATTCGGCATGTGCCACGATGTCTGCAGCTTACTGCGGTGTCGGCGACTCGATTGGAGCCAACAAGACTTGGTAACAGCAAGTCTCGGGGAAAGTGTGAAGAGGCAATGGCGCAGACCAGCAAGGTCTGGGGGACTCACCCAGCGAGGGTAAGTCAGGGCATGCCTGGAGCAACCAAGGGAGCCCTTTGGTGTTTGTAGAAAGTCTTCTGCGGACCCACAAGCCAGCTAGCAAGGGATTGCAAAGACGCCTCGGGAGGATTCACTCACAGGGGCCCACGGTCACTCGGGACGGGCTAGGCCTCTGATCTTCAGAGAGCTTCCTGCTGGAGGCTAGGACCACACGTGGTCCAAAGCAAAAGTTCGTGGAACGTTGTGAAGGGGTTGCACTCGACAATAGTGCACGGTACCCAGGGGTCATGGTTCCTCGTCACTCTTGGGGTCCACTGGCCTCAGCTTCACTGGGGACTCATGATGGCCTTTGAGAAGTCAGAAAATCCACTTCTTGGGCTGCAGGGACTTTGGACTCCGGCGGGAGCGGCGTAGTTTGCGACCGTCGTTTGTAGTTTTTGGTGCCTGCCAAGCAGGGGAGTCACTCCTTGACTCCAAGGGAGATTCTTCAGTCTTCCAAAGGTAGTGGAACGTCGAAGGTCCGGGATTCTTCTTCAGAGCATCATCCAGGGAAATCTAGGGTGCTATGCACAGGTTCCCCCTCTTATACTAAATGAAAGGGAGGGACTAGCTCTATGACCCTACCTATGGGAGGGTCAGGGGAGTGGGCGGCTACACCCACTTCCCTTTGTCCAGTTTCACGCCAGAGCAGGGGCAGGTAGCCCCTGAGCCGGTTTGAACTGGGGTATGCACAGAGGAGCCTTCTGCTCCCCAGTGCAGGACTTCAAAGCACTCTAAGAGTGCACCCACCCAGCCCCAATACACTAAACCCTGCCTGGGAGGTGGTCACACCCCTTGGGACAGGATATCTATTGTTGGGCTTCCTCCACTGCGAGTGTTGGTCATCAGCAGGAGGGCAGCCCAGTGTCTGTGACTGGTGGCATCCATTTTGTGATGCCAGGGCTCTGCAGGATTCTACCGCGTTTCCACAGTAGGAACATGTCTATCCCTCTAGAAGGGTGGAATGCTACCCCCGCCGCCAGGACTGGCGGGGGGGTAGTATTCCAAGATGTTTGACACCAAACACGACATGTTTCGATGCAGCCATTCCAAAGTTAGCATTCTACCGCGAGGATATAATGCACTTAAAAGTATATGGTTTAACCGCATCCACAAACAGCACCAGAGAATGGACTCTGAGAGCGGCAGAGGGGCCCTGCTCAGGCAGAGGCACCCCCTCACATAGAAGCCAAGCACCCTGCCCTCAGGATTGATAGGGCCTGCCTTAGGGGTGACTGATAGGTTTATATGTGTGTGTAGGAGAGATATAGGGAACCTATATCTCAGTCAGGAGTGCTAGCACCACCTCACCCAGGCTGCAGTAGCAGGCCTGTGGTGTCAGATTTAGTCTGCTTCCCAGGGGTGGCATAATACATGCTGCAGCCCCTGGTAGGCCTGTGAAGTACCTATGCCCTTAGTACTTAAGGTACCATATACTAGGGACTCATAAGGTACCACAGTATCCAATCACTAGTGCACCTAGAGTGCACTCCAAGTCGTTTAGAGAGAACAGAGAGGCTGGGGACCTGATTAGCAGGGACCCAGCAAGACTATAGCCAGAAACCAGTGTAAACATTAAAAAAAGTGGGGGCAACATAAGAGGCAGATCCTACTCTCCTACACAACCCCCCAAACGCAGGGACACTAAACTAACCTTGACCAGTTGAGTCTTCGTGTTCAAAGTGGAAATACCTTGAGAGTCCATCTGCATTGGCATGTTGGGTCCCAGGTCTATGTTCCACTGTATAGTCCATCCCCTGTAGGGAAATGGACCACCTCAAAAGTTTTGGGTTTTCACCTTTCATCTGTTTAAGCCATAGGAGGGGCTTGTGGTCAGTCTGAACTATGAAGTGAGTGCCAAACAAGTATGGCCTCAGCTTCTTCAGGGCCCACACCACAGCAAAGGCCTCCCTCTCTATAGCTGACCAACGTTTCTCTCTAGGGGTCAGCCTTCTGCTAATAAAAGCTACTGGCTGGTCTTGACCTTCATCATTCAGTTGAGACAGTACAGCTCCCACACCCAGCTCAGAAGCATCTGTTTGGACAATGAACTTTTTGGTGTAGTCTGGACTCTGTAAGATGGGGCAGTGCACATGGCCTGCTTTAGGTCTTCAAATGCCTTCTGACAGCTAGCTGTCCACTGAACCTTTTTGGCATTTTCTTTGAGGTCAGATCATTCAAGGGGGTCACTATAGATCCATATCCCTTGACAAACCTCCTATAGTACCCAGACAGGCCCAAGAAGGCTCTCACCTGTGTCTGGGTGGTTGGAGCAACCCATTCCATTATGGTTTGGATTTTGCTCTGTAAAGGCTGAACCTGGCCTCCACCTACATGGTGGCCCAGGTACACAACCTGACTCTGCCCTATCTGGCACTTAGTGGCCTTGATAGTGAGGCCTGCTTTCTGCAGGGCCTCCAAAACATTCCTGAGGTGGACCAGGTGATCCTGCCAGGAGGAACTAAAGACAGCAATATCATCTAGATAAGCTGAGCAATAAGTCTCCATCCCTGTCAGAACTTTATTCACCAACCTCTGAAAAGTGGCAGGTGCATTTTTCAATCCAAAGGGCATCACCACAAAGTGGTAGTGCCCACCAGGGGTCGAAAATGCTGTCTTGGCTTTTGCATCATCAGCTAATCTGATCTGCCAGTAGCCAGCTGTTAGGTCAAACGTGCTTAAATACTTGGCTGAGGCCAAAGTATCAATCAGCTCATCTGCCCTTGGTATGGGATAGGCATCAGTCCTAGTGACTGCATTGAGGCCTCTGTAGTCTACACAAAACCTCATTTCTTTCTTCCCACCCTGGGTATGAGGCTTGGGTACCAGGACTACTGGACTAGCCCAAGGGCTATCTGAAGGCTCAATTACACCTAGCTCCAACATTTTCTGGACTTCAGTCCTGATACAGTCCCTGACATGGTCAGGTTGCCTGTAGATTTTATTCTTGACAGGCAGACTGTCTCCAGTGTCCACCTCGTGGGTGCACCAGGAAGTCTGACTAGGGGTCAGGCTAAACATATGTCTAAACTGTTGCAGAACTTGTCTGCACTCAGTTTGCTGATGGTCGGTGAGGCTGCTTGCCAAAGCAACACCATCTACTGACCCATCATCAGGGTTCTGAGAGAGCAGGTCAGGGAGAGGGTCACTCTCCTCCTCCTGGTCCTCATCAGTTGCCATGAGCAAGCCCATGTCAGCCCTGTCAACATATGGCTTTAATCTGTTGACATGGAGCACCCTCAGGGGCTCCTGGGAGTTCCAAGATTCACCAGGTAGGTGACTTCTCCCTTCTGTTCAACTATTGTATGGGGGCCACTCCACTTGTCCTGGAGGGCTGCTGGGGCCACAGGCTCCAACACCCACACTTTCTGTCCTGGCTGGTATACAGTCAGTACAGCCTTTGGTCATGCCAAGCTTTTTGTAATTCTTGGCTGGCCTCTAGGTTTTTGGTTGCCTTTTTCATGTACTCTGCCATCCGGGAGCGGAGACCAAGTACATAGTCCATCACATCTTGTTTGGGGGCTTGAGAGGTAACTCCCAGCCCTCTTTTACCAAACACAGTGGACCTCTCACAGGATGCCCAAACAGAAGCTCAAATGGGCTGTAACCAACACCCTTCTGTGGAACCTCTCTGTATGCAAACAACAGGCAAGGAAGAAGAAGGTCCCATTTCCGCCTAAGCTTCTCTGGGAGTCCTTTAATCATTCCTTTCAAGGTTTTGTTGAAGCGTTCAACTAAACCATTGCATTGTGGTTGATAGGGGTGGTGAACTTGTAAGTTACACCACACTCCTTCCACATTTCTTTTAGATATCCTGACATGAAGTTGGTACCTCTGTCAGAAATGACCTCCTTTGGAAAACCCACTCTGGAGAAGACTCCAATGAGGGCTCTTGCCACCACAGGGGCTGTGGTGGTCCTCAGAGGAATTGCTTCTGGGTACCTGGTGGCATGATCCACTACCACCAGGATAAACCTGTGCCCAGATGCAGTTTGAGGGTCAAGGGGACCAACAATGTCAATCCCTACCCTTTCAAAGGGTACCCCCACCACAGGTAGTGGTATCAGGGGGCCTTTGTTGTGCCACCTGCCTTACCACTGGCTTGGCATGTGACACAGGAGCGACAAAACTCCTTTGTGTCCTCTGACATATGTGGCCAATGAAAATGTGGAACAAGCCTGTCCCAGGTCTTGTTTTGGCCCAAGTGTCCTGCTAAAGGGATGTCATGTGCTAGGGTCAAGAGGAACCCCTAAACTTCTGAGGTATTACCAACCTCCTGGTGGCTCCAGGGGCTGGGTCTCTACCTTCAGAATATAGGAGTCCCTCATCCCAATAAACTTTATGGGACCCACTAGCACTCCCAGCAGCCTCAGCAGCAGCCTGCTGTCTGAGGGGTTCAAGTGAAGGGCAGCACTGTTGCTCCTTACTCAGATCTTCCCTAGAAGGGCCCCTGCCCCCAAGAACTCAACCTGATCAGGCTCAAATCCCTCTGGGGCAGTTCCTTCTTCAGGATCTGCTTCACCTCCCTCTGGGGGTGAATCTGTGATCTGAGACAGAGGGGAAGGCACTGCCTTTACCCTACTGCTCCTCCTCTTGGGAAGCATCTGGTCCATTGTTCCAGGATCCAGAGCTGGTTCAGTGTCATGCATTCTTGCTTGTGACCTGGTCACAGCAAATACCTCTGCAGGGATGCCCAGCATCTCAGCATGAGTCCATAACTCTACTTCAGACCAGGCTGAAGTCTCTAGATCATTGCCCAATAGACATTCGACAGGGAGGTCTGCACTGACTACAACCTTCTTGAGGCCAGTTACCCCTCCCCAGGAGAAATTCACAACTGCCAGACTATGGTTGGTCTTGACGTTGCTTGCATTGGTCACCTGGTACATTTCGCCCAGGATGATCTGTCCAGGGTCCACAAGATCCTCTGCCACCATGGTGACGCTAGCACCTGTGTCCCTAAATGCCAAAGCCTGTTTGCCATTTATTACAGGCTGCTGTTTGTATTTGCCCAGATTACTGGGACTCACTAGGAAGGACATATTAAGGTCTCCCTCACAAATCAGCATTGCCTGAGTGGGCACTCTGACTAGGTCAGAGTCCACTTCAGAACCCAGGGTCAACCCTACTACACCCTTATTCTGTGTACCACCTCCACCAGTAGCTGAACTAGGGGGAACAGTTGCCTTAGGGGCAGGAGTGGTGGTGGTTTGGTCTTTGGACTTGTTACAGTCAGAAGTCCAGTGCCCTTTCTGTTTACAGAATTTGCACCAGGGCTTCTTTTGGCCTTTTCCCTTGTTGGATTGTGACTCCCCACCAGATGCAGATTTTTGGGGCCCTTGTGAAGACTTCTGGTCTTTTGACTTATCCCCACCTTTCTCAGAGCCCTTAGGATCTTGCTTCTTGGTGTCACCCCCTTGGTTCTGGGGTTTCTGCCTCACCCTGGTTCTGACCCATTTGTCTGCCTTCTTTCCCAATTCTTGGGGAGAGGTCAGATCCGAGTCCACCAGGTACTGATGCAACAACTGGTTCTGGCAATTATTAAGGATCTGTTCTCTCATCATCAGATTATACAATCCCTTGAAATCCGTAACCCTACTGCCGACCAGCCAACCCTCCAAAGCCTTGGTTGCACAATCAACAAAGTCAGTCCAGTCCTGAGTCTGTGCCTTCTGGGTGTCTCTGAAATTCAACCTGTACTGTTCAGTGGTTAAGCCAAACCCATCTATTAGTGCACTCTTCAGGACTTCATAATCATCAGCATCCTCTTCTCTAACAGTGAGGAGCTTGTCTCTACCTTTATCTGAAAAGGAGAGCCACAAGATTGCTGCCCACTGCTTTTGGGGGACCTGCTGTACTCTACAGGCCCTCTCCATAGCAGTTATCCACTTGTGGATATCATCCCCACTCTGGTAGGGAGGAACAACCTTGCTCAGGTTCCTATGGTCTGGAATAGATTCTCTGCCTCTAGGGACACTGTTGCTGCCACCAAGGGGTTCTAACCCCTCTCGTCTAGAAGCTCTCTGGATTTCCAGGGCTTCTCTATCCAGTGCCAACTGCTTGGTTCTGAGGGCAACTCTTGCTTCCTCATACTGCAGCAGTTTGCACATTCTTTCAGAGGAGGTCTCTCTTATGGGAAAGTATGAGTTCCTCTGGTGGACAAATTCTCTGCCAGAGTGATAAGAGTGCTCAGATTCCCTGGAAGGGGACCTATGCCTCTCATCCACTCTGTCAGTTCTCTTAGGGAGAATTCCTCTGTCCTTTTCAGGCCCCTTGAGGCCTGGCCCTTCAATCACAGAGTCCTGGTCATTCGGATTTTCATCGTCTGACCCAGATACTGTAATTGACCCACCCACTGATTCCGACCCATTACCTCCTAGAGCCAATCTAAGATCATCTGCTGTCAGCAGATCTATCAGGTGTAGGGTTGAGGGACTCTGTCCTAGCCTCAGGTGTCTTTCAAAACACATGGCTCTCAAGTCAGAGAAAGCCATGTCCTTATACTGAGGCTGAGTGGATCCACTGGTTCCACCCTTTAAGGACATTCTAGTGTTGTGCAGTGTTGTACTACCTACACTAGTTTGTGGCCTACTGATACTAGCTTGAGCTGTAGAAAGGGTGTGCTATCCCTTGGCACACAGCTCAGTAGAACTTATCGATACTAAGCTTGACTTTATATGTACCTTAAGTACCTATAGTGGTTTTCAGTTAGTAACTCAAATAGAGATTTTCTGGTAAAACAATAGCAAGCTGGAATCCCACCGCTGCCATCAATGTGAGAAGTTGGCCTGGTATATGCTGTTCACTTATTAAAGTGGACACCTTGCACCAGAACAATTCGACTCTTATGGTAGATAGGTTTAAGACAACCTTTATAGAAAGCTATCCTAGTGGTAGCTGTGGAGAGCAGCCTTCAGGCTAAGTCTTGAAGGAATGTAAAGCAGCTTGTTTTACCACACAATCTCTTGAATCACCAAATGAAAAGACACCACACAGGTATATATATCAAATATATATGTATTTATTAATAAACACTCTCTACTAATCTCTTTATGAGATTAGAGGTCAGGAACATATGTACAAGTCAAATATTATCAGAATAAGTTTAGCACAATCGAATATCACAATCTTAGTTTGCTAGACCTAGGTCTAGGGCATCTAGAATCGAGGGACCCCCAAGAACCACCCCAGGTAGTTGTAGGAGACCCACAGGGGACGGACGCGGTGACCTGGCACCGGTGCGAATCCTGTACGAGTCTATGCACTCAGACGCGATTGAGATATCAATGTTAAAGGTCCCTTGCGTGTTCGAGGCGAACACACCGATCGGTCCTTGTACGAGTCGAAGGACGCGGTCACAGATAGAGATGCAAGGGAGATGGACGCACTATGTCTAACACAGACGCGAACCTTGTGCGAGTCAGTGCAATGGAGATCTCAGAGTTACAGGCCCTTTGTGTGTTCGAGGCGAACACCGATCGGACTCAGTACGAGTCGAAGGATACAGTTTTAGATAGTGTTGCAAAGGAGATGGACGCGGTGTGTCTAACACAGACGCGAACCCTGTACGAGTCAGCGCAATTGTCGCACTTGGAAAGTTAGAGTTTTAGGACACTTCTAGGGAAGCTACAAGCAAGTCACTTACAGGGTAAGTAGTTCTAGGGCCCACACCCACAGGAGCACCGTAGTGCTGAAGTTACCTCACCCAGGGGAGCCGGGTGCATAGGTGTTCTTTGGTGTCGGGTCGCGGCGTCGTTTTCAATGGGAGCCAGTGAAGACTTGCTGCTTGCGGCGACAGGAGAAGTGTCCGGAGGAATCCAAGCCTGGATTCGGAAGATGGAAGACCTGAAAGCAGAGGGGACAGTGTTCAAAGTCACTTGGCAGTGACTCGGGGCAAGGAAGATGGATGCCCACCGTCATCGCAAGATTCAGGTTGTTCGCGGTTGCCTTGACTCTTCAGCCACGAGGTCCAAGAGGTGTCGACGATGACCAGGAGCTGGATTCAGCGTGTCCCGCAATGTGTGCAGCTTACTGCAGTGTCGGCGACTTGATCAGAGCCAACAAGCCTTGGTAACAGCAAGTCTCAGGGAAAGTGTGAAGAGGCAATGGCGCAGACCAGCAAGGTATGGGGGACTCACCCAGCAAGGGTAAGTCAGGGCAGGCCTGGTGCAACCAGGGGAGCCTTTCAGTTTCTTTAGGAAGTCTTCTGGGGACCCACAAGCCGGCTGGCAAGGGATCGCGAAGACGCCTTGGGAGGATCCGCTCACAGGGGCCCACGGTCCCTCGGGACGTGGTAGGCCTCTGATCTTAGGAGGGTTTCCTGCTGGAGGCTGGGTCCACACATGGTCCAAAGCACAAGTTCGTGGAATGTTGTGAAGGGGTTGCACTCGACAATAGTGTACGGGACCCAGGGGTCATGGTTCCTCATTACTCTTGGGGTCCACTGGCCTCAGCTTCGCTGGGGACTCACGATGGCCTTTGAAAAGTCAGGAAATCTACTTCTTGGGCTGCAGGGACTTCGGACTCCGGCGGGAGCGGCGTAGTTTGCGACCGTTGTTTGTAGTTTTTGGTGCCTGCCAAGCAGGGGAGTCACTCCTTGACTCCAAGGGAGATTCTTCAGTCTTCCAAAGGTAGTGGAACGTCGAAGGTCCGGGATTCTTCTTGTAGAGCATCGTCCAGGGAAATCTAGGGTGCAATGCACAGGTTCCCCCTCTTATACTAAAAGAAGGGGAGGGACTAGCTCTATGACCCTACCTATGGGAGGGTCAGGGAGTGGGTGGCTACACCCACTTCCCTTTGTCCAGTTTCGCGCCAGAGCAGGGACAGGTAGCCCCTGAGCTGGTTTGAACTGGCATATGCACAGAGGAGGCTTCTGCTCCCCCAGTGCAGGACTTCAAAGCACTCTAAGAGTGCACCCACCTAGCCGCAATACACTAAACCCTGTCTGGAAGGTGGTCACACCCCTTGGGACAGGATATCTATTGTTGGGCTTCCTCCACTGCGAGTGTTGGTCATCAGCAGGAGGGCAGCCCAGTGTCTGTGACTGGTGGCATCCATTTTGTGATGCCAGGGCTCTGCAGGATTCTACCGCGTTTCCACAGTAGGTACATGTCTATCCCTCTAGAAGGGTGGAATGCTACCCCCGCCGCCAGGACTGGCGGGGGGTAGTATTCCAAGATGTTTGACACCAAACACGACATGTTTCGATGCAGCCATTCCAAAGTTAGCATTTTACCGTGAGGATATAATGCACTTAAAAGTATATGGTTTAACCGCATCCACAAACAGCACCAGAGAATGGACTCTGAGAGCTGCAGAGGGGCCCTGCTCAGGCAGAGGCACCCCCTCACATAGAAGCCAAGCACCCTGCCCTCAGGATTGATAGGGCCTGCCTTAGGGGTGACTGATAGGTTTATATGTGTGTGTAGGAGAGATATAGGGGACCTATATCTCAGTGAGGAGTGCTAGCACTTCCTCACCCAGGCTGCAGTAGCAGGCCTGTGGTGTCAGATTTAGTCTGCTTCCCAGGGGTTGCATAATACATGCTGCAGCCCCTGGTAGGCCTGTGAAGTACCTATGTGCTTGATACCTAAGGTACCATATACTAGGGACTCATAAGGTGCCACAGTATCCAATCACTAGTGCACCTAGAGTGCACTCCAAATCGTTTAGAGAGAACAGAGAGGCTGGGGCCCTGATTAGCAGGGGCCCAGCCAGACTATAGCCAGAAACCAGTGTAAACGTCAGAAAAAAAGTGGGGGCAACATAAGAGGCAGATCCTACTCTCCTACACATAGGCACATCTCTGATTGGAATCTGGAGTGCCCTTATAAGTCCCTAGTATATGGTATACTATGTACCCAGGGCATAGGTACCTCAGAGGCCTGCCAGGGGCTGAAGCATGTATTATGCCACCCCTGGAAGGCCAGCCAAAATGACACCACAGGCCTGCTACTGCAGCCTGAGTAAGGTGGTGCATGCACCCCTTACAGTGGTATAGGCTACCTATATCATTACCATTGCACACACCTATAAACCTATAAGTCACTCCTATGGCAGGCCTTGACAATCCTGAAGGCAGAGTGCTTGGTTTTTATGTGAGAGGGTGCCCCTGCATGAGCAGAGCCCCTCTGCAGCATTCGGAGTACCTCCTCTGATGCTGTTTGCAGTGCAGCCTGCCCATATACTCTTAAGTGCATTATATCCTCGCGGTAGAATGCTAACTTTGGACTGGCTGCACCAAAACATGTCGAGTTTGGTGTCAAACATCTTGGAATACTACCCCCCGCCAGTTCTGGCGGCGGGGGTAGCATTCCACCCTTCTAGAGGGAGAGACATGTACCCACCGGCCTACCCGGTAACTTCTTTCCAGAGCCCTGGCATCACAAAATGGATGCCGCTGCCACAGACACGAGTCTGGCCTCCTGCTGCTGACCGAAACTCCGGCAGGGGAGGCCTGGACAATAGGTTTCCTGTCCCAGGGAGGTGTAACCACCTCCCCAGACAGGATAGTGTGTATTGGGGCTGGGCGGGAGCACTCTCTGGTGCTTTGAAGTCCTGCACTGGGGGCACATTTGGTGTCCCTGTGCATACCCCAGTTCAAACCGGCTCAGGGGCTTCCAGCCCCTGCTCTGGCGCGAAACTGGACAAAGGGAAAGGGGTGTAACCACCCCTCTGCCCTGACCCTCCCATAGGTGGGTCCCCAGAGTATGTCCAACCCCTAACTTGGTATAAGTATGGGACCCCAGTCCTTAGGACTTTAGATTTACCTGGATGAAACTCTGACACAGAATCCTGGACGTTCGACGCTCTACTTTAAGATTAGAGGACTGAAGAATCTCCCTTGGGGTCAAGGAGTGACTCCCCTGCTTGGCAGGCACCAACGAAGCAATTGTCCGGTCTGCATCGCTGAAGTTCCCGCTGGACGCCGAAGTCTTTGCATCACCAGACATGGATTTCCAGACTTCCCCGAGACGGCCCTGAGCCCCCAGCAAAGCTGAGGCCCGTAGCTGTCGTGGGTTACGTGGAACTGTGACCCCTGGACACCGAGCACACTTGCAAGTGCATCCTCTTCTGGGTCTCCCACGAAGTTGTGCTTTGGGCTCTGAGTAGCCCCAGCCTCCAGCACCGAATGGACCAAAGATCACTGGCCTCCACTCCACGAGTGTCCCGTGAGCCAGCTCTAAGTGCGTCCACTTGAGGCTCCTTCGCAGTCGCTAGTCCGTTGGCTAGTAGGCCCTACCGAAGGCCAATCTTCTTCTGCTTGGGCTTCCCTGGTTGCTCCAGGCGTGCCCTGACTTACCTTCGCTGGGTGAGTCCCTCAAACCTTGCTGGTCTGCACCACCGTCCTTCTTCTATTTCCATGAGACTTGCCGTTGCCAAGGCTTGTTGGGTCCAATCCGGTCGCCAACACCCCTGCTATCGACAGACGTCGTGGGCAGGTCGAATCCAGCTCCTGGTTGTCGTCGACGCCTCCTGGACCTCGTGGCTGAAGAGTCAAGACAACCATCAACCTACCTGAAGCACTCGACATCGGTGGGCATCAGCTCATCGCCTTCCTGGTCACTGGCTAGTGACCCAGAGTCTGTCCCCTCTGCTTTCAGGTTCTTCAGATCTTCGATCCACCTTTGGATCCACCCGAACACTTTCGACTTGGCCGCCAGCAGCACTTTGCAGCAGATCGCCATTGAAAACGACGACGATACCCGACCCCGAAAGACACCTATGCACCCGGCTTCCCTGGGTGAGGTAACTCGAGTACTCCGGTGCTCCCGTGGGTATAGACTCTAGAACAACCCAGTTCTAAAGGGGTTTGCTCCAAGTCCTCCTCTAAGTGTCCCTTTTCTTTAAAATTCCAACCGCGACTTTCCCCATAGAAGTCAACGGCGATTCGCGGCTGTGTTCTCACACTGCACGCGTCCCCCGTGGGTCCCCTGTGTCACTACCTTGGGTGGTTCCTTGTGGTCCAAGCACTTCTACAGGCTCTAGGCCTTGTGTCTAGCTCAGTCGTGGTTCTTATACCACTTTATTGGTATATGGTTTGGTACGCCCCTAGGGCTCAAACGTGTATTTGTGCTATTACTGTTGATAACTAACTTATAACTTATGTACTTCGAACTCTAGCCTCATAAAGAGACTAGAGGGGTGTGTTTAGCAATAAATACATATATTTTGAATATATACCTGGTGTGGTCCTCTTTCATTTGGTCACTCAAGAGATTATAGACTGGTAAAACAAGCTGCTTTACATTCCTTCAAGACTTAGCCTGAAGGCTGCTCTCCATAGCTACCACTAGGATAGCTTTCAATAAAGGTTGTCTTTAACCTATCTCCAATAAGGGGTTGTTTGGACTGGTGCAAGGTGCCCACTATAATTAGTGGACAGCATATACCAGGCCAACTTCTCACATTGGTGTGCAGCGTGTGGGATTCCAGCTTGCTATTGTTTTACCAGATAATCTCAATTGAATTGATCAACTGAAAACCACTAAGGGTACCTTAGGTACATATAAATCAAGCTTAGTATACAGTAAGTTCTACTGAACTTAGAGTTGTGTGTTAAGGGATAGCACACCCTTTCTACAACTCAAGAGAGTTTAGTAGGCCACACTAGAGTAGGTAGTGCATACACCACACCTCACTAGTAATGTCTTCAAAGCCAGGACCCAGTGAGTCCTTGCCAGAAGCCAGTGGGCTTCTTCCCTCCAAGTATGATAAACTCCCATTCTTGGAATTGAGAGCATTATGCAATACTAGGAAGCTGAAGGCAGGCAAAAGTGCCAGCACCCAACACCTCAGGGAGGTGCTACTAGCTGATGATCTCAGCAGGCCCCTAGGGTCTGATGGGGTAGGCAGAGAGGGTGGGGCAGAAGATGAGGAAGGGGTCAGGGGTGAAGAAACCCAGGCCCCCCTCTGAAACTGGCCAGGAAGGTGACAATGACCTTGCCCTGGAAAACCCAGCTATTCCTGTGGATGAAGAGGAGGATCAGGATGACCTCACCTTTGTCCCCCCAGGAAGAGTTGAGAGTGTGCCAAGAAGGGCTAGATCTCCTTCTCAGGAGTCTAACCACTCTGACACCTCAATAGGGACCTCTGTCTCTTCTCATAGGAGAGAATCCTCTCATGAGAGGAGAAAGAGACTGATTCAGTATGAGCAAGCCCAGCTTGAGCTCAGAAAACAGCAGTTGGCTATAGACAGGGAGTCCCTAGATCTCTACAAAGAGAGAAAAAGATGGGACTAGAGTCCCATGGTGGCAGCAATTTCCCCAGAGATAGGGAAAGGTCTTATGACCATAGAAACCTGAGCAAGATTGTCCCTCCCTACCAGAGTGGGGATGACATCCACAAATGGATAACTGCACTGGAGAGGGCCTGTAAAGTACAGAGGGTCCCTCAGGAGCAGTGGGCAGCAATCTTGTGGCTCTCCTTTGCAGACAAAGGTAGAGATAAGCTCCTCACTGTTAGAGAGGAGGATGCTGATGAATTACACAGTCTTGAAGAGTGCTCTGATTGATGGGTTTGGCCTAACCACTGAACAATACAGGTTAAAGTTCAGAGATACCCAAAAAGCACAGACTCAAGACTGGGTGGACTTTGTTGATTGTTCTGCCAAGGCTCTGGAAGGTTGGTTATTGGGCAGTAAGGTATGTGACTTCACAGGATTGTACAATCTTATCATGAGGGAGCAGATTCTTAATAATTGTCAAAATCAGCTGTTGCATCAGCACCTGGTGGACTCTGATCTGATCTCTCCCCAAGAATTGGGAAAGAAGGCAGACAAATGGGTCAGAACCAGGGTGAGGCAGAAGGTACAGAACCAAGGTGGTGACCCTAAGAAGCAAGATTCTAAAAACTCTGATAAGGGTGGGGAGAAGGGTAAAGACCAGAAGTCTTCACAAGGCCCCCAAATATCTTCTTCAGGTGGGGAGTCACAGTCTAACAAGGGAAAAGGCCAAAAGAAACCATGGTGCAAGGTCTGTAAGCAAAAGACCCACTGGACCAGTGATTGCACCAAGTCCAAAGACTCTACTCCAGCCCCCACCAATGCCCCTAAGGCACCTGCTCCCCTAGTGCAGTTACAGTTGGTGGTGGGACTACACAAGCCAAGGGTTTAGTAGGGTTGACCCTGGGTAAGGAGATGAGCTCTGACCTAGTCAGAGAACTCACTCAGGCTGTCCTAGTCTGTGATGGAGGCATGGATGTGACCTCCTCTGTGAGTCCCAGTAATCTGGGCAAGTACAGGCAACAGCCCTTAATCAATGGAAAAGAGGCTTTGGCATTTAGGGACACAGGGGCAAGTGTCACCATGGTGACACAAGACCTTGTGGATCCTGGGCAGATTATACTTGGTGAAATGTACCAAGTGACCAATGCTAGCAATGTCAGAACAGACCATACTCTGGCAGTTGTTAACTTCTCCTGGGGAGGGGTAACTGGCCTTAAGAAGGTTGTGTTAAGTGCAGACCTACCAGTTGAATGCTTGCTTGGCAATGATTTAGAAACTTCAGCTTGGGCAGAAGTGGAGCTCAGGACCCATGCAGAAATGCTGGGCATCCCTGCAGATGTGTTTGCTGTGACCAGGTCACAAGCCAAAATGTCTAACACTGAACAGGCCTTGGATTCTGGAATAATGGACCAAGTGCCCTCCAAGAAGAGGAGTAGTAGGGTAAAGGCAGTGCCTTCCCCTTGGCTCAGAAGGAAGATCAGTCTCTTGAGGGGGATGATCTCAGTCCTGAGGAAGGAACTGTCCCAGAGGAGCTTGAACCTGACCAGGTTGAGTTCTTGGGGACAGGGGACCCTTCCAGGGCAGATCTGAGCCAGGAGCAGCAGAGCTGCCCCTCTCTTGAACCCCTCAGACAGCAAGCTGCTGCTGAGGCTGCTGGGAAAGCTAGTGGTCCCCATACAGTGTATTGGGATGATGGACTCTTGTACTCAGAGTGTAGAGACCCCAAGCCTGGTGCCACCAGGAGGTTGGTTATACCTCTGAAGTTCAGGGGCTTCCTATTGACCCTAGCCCATGACATTCCCTTAGCAGGTCACCTGGGCCAGAACAAGACTTGGGACAGAATTGTCCCTCACTTTCACTGGCCCCACATGTCTGAAGACACCAAGGAGTTTTGTCGCTCCTGTGTAACCTGCCAGGCCAGTGGCAAGGCAGGTGGCACCACAAAGGCCCCCTTATACCACTACCTGTGGTGGGGGTTCCCTTTGAAAGGGTGGGGATTGACATTGTTGGTCCCATGGATCCCCAAACAGCATCTGGGCACAGGTTTATCCTGGTGGTAGTGGATCATGCCACCAGGTACCCAGAGGCTATTCCCCTTAGGACCACTACAGCACCTGTGGTGGCAAGGGCCCTCCTGGGAATTTTCTCAGAGTGGGCTTCCCTAAGGAGGTTGTATCAGACAGGGGTGCTAACTTTATGTCTGGATACTTGAAAGCAATGTGGAAGGAGTGTGGAGTGACTTACAAGTTCACCACACCCTATCACCCACAATGCAATGGTTTAGTTGAGAGATTCAACAAAACCTTGAAGGGCATGATTAAAGGGCTCCCAGAGAAGCTTAGGCGAAGATGGGACATACTCTTGCCCTGCCTTTTATTTGCATACAGGGAGGTGCCTCAAAAGGGGTTGGCTACAGCCCTTTTGAACTTTTGTTTGGTCACCCTGTCAGGGGTCCATTGTGCTTGGTGAAGGAAGGATGGGAGTTACCTCTCAAGCCCCCAAAGCAAGACATAGTGGACTATGTACTTGGTCTCCGCTCCAGGATGGCTGAGTACATGAAAAAGGCAACTAAAAACCTTGAGGCTAGCCAGGAACTTCAAAAGGCCTGGCATGACCAAAAGGCTGTACTGACTGTTTACCAGCCAGGGCAGAAGGTGTGGGTGCTGGAGCCAGTGGCCCCAGCAGCTCTCCAAGACAAATGGAGTGGACCCCATACCATTGTTGAACAGAAGGGTGAGGTTACCTACTTAGTAGACCTAGGAACACCCAGGAGTCCCCACAGGGTTCTCCATGTCAACAGATTAAAACCATATGTGGACAGGGCAGACATGGGCTTGCTCATGGCTACTGATGAGGGACAGGAGGAAGAGAGTGACCCACTCCCTGACCTGCTCTCACAGAACCCTGATGATGGGTCAGTGGATGGTGTAGCCTTGGCAGGCAGCCTCACTGCCCAGCAGCAAACTGATTGCAGACAGGTGCTCAATCAGTTCAGGCACATATTCTCACTGACACCCAGTCAGACCACCTGGTGCACTCATGAAGTGGACACTGGGGACAGTCTGCCTATAAAAAATAAGATTTATAGGCAACATGTGTGAGAAGTTGGCCTGGCATATGCTGTCCACTAATTATAGTGGGCACCTTGCACCAGTCCAAACAACCCCTTATTGGAGATAGGTTAAAGACAACCTTTATTGAAAGCTATCCTAGTGGTAGCTATGGAGAGCAGCCTTCAGGCTAAGTCTTGAAGGAATGTAAAGCAGCTTGTTTTACCAGTCTATAATCTCTTGAGTGACCAAATGAAAGAGGACCACACCAGGTATATATTCAAAATATATGTATTTATTACTAAACACACCCCTCTAGTCTCTTTATGAGGCTAGAGTTCGAAGTACATAAATCATAAGTTAGTTATCTACAGTAATAGCACAAATACACGTTTGAGCCCCAGGGGCGTACCAAACCATATACCAATAAAGTAGTATAAGAACCACGACTGAGCTAGACACAAGGCCTATAGCCTGTAGAAGTGCTTGGACCACAAGGAACCACCCAAGGCAGTGACACAGGGGACACACGGGGGACGCGTGCAGTGTATGAACACAACCGCAAACCGCCGTTAACTTCTATGGGGAAAGTCGCGATTTGAATTTAAAAGAACAGGGATACTTAGAGGAGGACTTGGAGCAAACCCTTTGAGAACTAGGCTGTTCTAGTGTCAATACCCATGGGAGCACCGGAGTACTCGAGTTACCTCACCCAGGGGAGCCGGGTGCATAGGTGTCTTTCGGGGTCGGGTTTTGTCGTCGCTTTCAATGGCGATCTGCTGCAAAGTGCTGCTGGCGGCCAAGTCGAAAGTGTTCGGGTGGATCCAAAGGTGGATCGAAGATCTGAAGAACCTGAAAGCAGAGGGGACAGAGTCTGGGTCACTAGCCAGTGACCAGGAAGGCGATGAGCAGATGCCCACCGATGTCGAGTGCTTCAGGTAGGTTGACGGTCATCTTGACTCTTCAGCCACGAGGACCAGGAGGTGTCGACGATGACCAGGAGCTGGATTCGAGCTGTCCCATCACGTCTGTCGATTGCAGGGGTGTCGTCGACCGGATTGGACCCAACAAGCCTTGGCAACGTCAAGTCTCGTGGAAATGGAAGAAGGACGATGTTGCAGACCAGCAAGGTCTGGGGGACTCACCCAGCGAAGATAAGGCAGGGCATGCCTGGAGCAACCAGGGAGCCCAAGCAGAAAAAGATTGGCCTTTGAGAGGGCCTACTAGCCAACGGACTAGCGACCACAAAGGAGCCTCGAGACGATGCACGTGGAGCTGGCTCACAGGACACTCGTGGAGTGGAGGCCAGCGATCTTCGGGGCAGTTGGTGCTGGATGCTGGGGCTACTCGGAGCCCAAAGCACGACTTTGTGGGAGACCCAGAAGAGGATGCACTTGCAAATGCGTTCGGTGTCCAGGGGTCACGGTTCCACGTTACCCACGACAGCTACGGGCCTCCTCTTTGCTGGGGACTCAGGGCCGCCTCGGGGAAATCTGGAAATCCACCTCTGGTGATGCAAAGACTTCGGCGTCCGACGGGAGCTTCAGCGATGCAGACCGGACAATTGCTTCTTTGGTGCCTGCCAAGCAGGGAGTCACTCCTTGACCCCAAGGGAGATTCTTCAGTCCTCTAATCTTGAAGTAGAGCGTCGAAGGTCCAGGATTCTGTGTCAGAGTTTTGTCCAGGTTAATCTAAAGTCCTAAGGACTGGGGTCCCATACTTATACTAAGGTAGGGGGTTGGACATACTCTGTGGCCCCACCTATGGGAGGGTCAGGGCAGAGGGGTGGTTACACCCTTTCCCTTTGTCCAGTTTCGTGCCAGAGCAGGGGCTGGAAGCCCCTGAGCCGGTTTGAACTGGGGTATGCACAGGGACACCAAATGTGCCCCCAGTGCAGGACTTCAAAGCACCAGAGAGTGCTCCCGCCCAGCCCCAATACACACTATCCTGTCTGGGCTGGTGGTCACACCTCCCTGGGACAGGAAACCTATTGTCCAGGCCTCCCCTGCCGGAGTTTTGGTCAGCAGCAGGAGGCCAGACTCGTGTCTCTGGCAGCGGCATCCATTTTGTGATGCCAGGGCTCTGGAAAGTCAGTACCGGGTATACCGGTGTGTACATGTCTCTCCCTCTAGAAGGGTGGAATGCTACCCCCGCCGCCAGAACTGGC
The DNA here is from genome assembly GCA_963921515.1 of Calotriton arnoldi. Lineage (NCBI taxonomy): Eukaryota > Metazoa > Chordata > Amphibia > Caudata > Salamandridae > Calotriton > Calotriton arnoldi. The sequence continues at coordinate 105,626 of CAWUFW010021909.1, forward strand.
GGGGGGTAGTATTCCAAGATGTTTGACACCAAACATGACATGTTTCCGTGCAGCCATCCCAAAGTTAGCATTTAACGCGAGGTTATAATGCGCTTAAGAGTATATGGTCGGGCTGCACTACAAACAGCATCAGAGAAGGGTCTCCGAACGCTGCAGAGGGGCCCAGCTCATGCAGGGGCACCCTCTCACATAGGAACCACGCACTCTGCCTTCAGGATTGATAAGGCCTGCCATAGGAGTGACTTATAGGTTTATATGTGTGTATGTATGTAGTGATATAGGTAACCTATATCACAGTAAGGGGTGCATGTACCACCTTACCCAGGCTGCAGTAGCAGACCTGTGGTGTCCTTTTGGCTGGCCTTCCAGGGATGGCACAATACATGCTGCAGCCCCTGGTAGGCCTCTGAGGTACCTATGCCCTGGGTACATAGTATACCATATACTAGGGACTTATAAGGGCACTCCAGATTCCAATCAGAGATGTGCCTAAGGCACATGGAAACCATTTTATTGAGGAAGCAGATAGACTGGGGCCCTGAATAGCAGGATCCCAGTCCAACTAAGTCATAAACCAGCAAAACACCAGGAAAAAAGTGGGGGCAACCATATAGTCAGATTCCACCTTCCTACAACCTGACCATGTCAGGGACTGTATCAGGACAGAAGTCCAGAAGATGTTGGATTTGGGAGTTATTGAACCCTCAGATAGCCCCTGGGCTAGTCCAGTGGTCCTTGTGCCAAAACCTCACACCAATGGTGGGAAAAGAGAGATGAGGTTTTGTGTGGACTACCGGGGTCTCAATGCAGTCACTAGGACTGATGCCCATCCAATACCTAGGGCAGATGAGCTGATAGACACTTTGGACTCAGCCAAGTATCTAAGCACATTTGACCTGACAGCTGGCTACTGGCAGATCAGACTAGCTGATGATGCAAAGCCAAAGACAGCATTCTCAACCCCTAGTGGGCATTATCAATTTGTGGTGATGCCCTTTGGTCTGAAGAATGCACCTGCCACTTTTCAGAGGTTGGTGAATACAGTCCTTACAGGTCTGGAAGCCTATAGTGCAGCATATCTAGATGATATTGCTGTCTTTAGCTCCACCTGGGAGGATCACCTGGTCCACCTCAGAAATGTTTTGCAGGCCCTGCAGAAAGCAGGCCTGACTATCAAGGCCACCAAGGCCACCAAGTGCCAGATAGGGCAGAGTCAGGTTGTGTACCTGGGCCACCTTGTGGGTGGAGGCCAGGTTCAACCCTTGCAGGCCAGGTTCAACCCTTGCATCATGGACTGGACTGCTCCAACTACCCTGACTCAGGTGAGAGCCTTTTTAGGCCTGACTGTGTACTATAGGAGATTTGCCAAGGGGTATGGATCAATAGTGACACCCCTGAATGACTTAACTTCCAAGAAAATGCCCAAAAGGTTCAGTGGACAGTTAGCTGTCAAACAGGCATTTGATGACCTAAAGCAGGCCATGTGCACTGCTCCCATTCTACAGAGTCCTGATTACTCCAAGAAGTTCATTGTCCAAACAGATGCATCTGAATTGGGGGTAGGGGCTGTACTGTCACAATTGAATGATGAAGGTCAGGATCAGCCAGTAGCTTTTATTAGCAGAAGGCTGACCCCTAGAGAGAAACGTTGGTCAGCCATTGAGAGGGAGGCCTTTGCTGTGGTCTGGGCTCTGAAGAAGTTGAGGCCATACTTGTTTGGTACTCACTTCCTTGTTCAAACAGACCATAAGCCCCTCTTATGGCTAAAACAAATGAAGGGTGAAAACCCCAAACTGCTTAGGTGGTCCATTTCCCTACAGGGGATGGACTTCACAGTGGAACATAGACCTGGGAGTAACCATGCCAATGCAGATGGACTCTCTAGGTACTTCCACTTAGAACATGAAGACTTAACTGGGCAAGGTTAGTTTAATGTCCCTACGTTTGGGGGGGGTTGTGTAGGAGAGTAGGATCTGCTTCACATGGGTACCCCCACTTTATGCTGATGCTTCACTGTTTTTCGACTTTAGTCTGGCTGGGGCCCTGCTAATCAGAGCCCCAGCCTAGCTGCTTCCTCCCTAAAATGGTTTCCCTGTGCCTTAGGCACATCTCTGATTGGAATCTGGAGTGCCCTTATAAGTCCCTAGTATATGGTATACTATGTACCCAGGGCATAGGTACCTCAGAGGCCTGCCAGGGGCTGAAGCATGTATTATGCCACCCCTGGAAGGCCAGCCAAAATGACACCACAGGCCTGCTACTGCAGCCTGAGTAAGGTGGTGCATGCACCCCTTACAGTGGTATAGGCTACCTATATCATTACCATTGCACACACCTATAAACCTATAAGTCACTCCTATGGCAGGCCTTGACAATCCTGAAGGCAGAGTGCTTGGTTTTTATGTGAGAGGGTGCCCCTGCATGAGCAGAGCCCCTCTGCAGCATTCGAAGTACCTCCTCTGATGCTGTTTGCAGTGCAGCCTGACCATATACTCTTAAGTGCATTATATCCTCGCGGTAGAATGCTAACTTTGGACTGGCTGCACCAAAACATGTCGAGTTTGGTGTCAAACATCTTGGAATACTACCCCCGCCAGTTCTGGTGGCGGGGGTAGCATTCCACCCTTCTAGAGGGAGAGACATGTACCCACCGGCCTACCCGGTAACTTCTTTCCAGAGCCCTGGCATCACAAAATGGATGCCGCTGCCACAGACACGAGTCTGGCCTCCTGCTGCTGACCGAAACTCCGGCAGGGGAGGCCTGGACAATAGGTTTCCTGTCCCAGGGAGGTGTAACCACCTCCCCAGACAGGATAGTGTGTATTGGGGCTGGGCGGGAGCACTCTCTGGTGCTTTGAAGTCCTGCACTGGGGGCACATTTGGTGTCCCTGTGCATACCCCAGTTCAAACCGGCTCAGGGGCTTCCAGCCCCTGCTCTGGCGTGAAACTGGACAAAGGGAAAGGGGTGTAACCACCCCCTGCCCTGACCCTCCCATAGGTGGGTCCCCAGA
>CAWUFW010021910.1:0-108629 GCA_963921515.1 Calotriton arnoldi
TGCTGTGTCCCCATCATCACCTGTTTTTGGGAGACACAAACAATGTATGTCATGTTTCTGCAGGCATCAGTGGTTGACACACCTGACAGTTGTGACTGTGCCTCTGGGTGCGGGCCTGTACATTGCATTGTCCTAAGTCGTCACAGTCAGGGGTTGATATTGGTGTGGCACATTGTCCTGCATTATTTGGGCATTTCTATGTATTTTCTGGGGTGTGAACATGGTCTGCATTGCTTGTGTTTGGTTGACAGCCAGACCTCCTTCCCACCCAGCCAGCCAGTCAGTTATCCCACCATGGAACGTGCTTGCGTTGCAGGGAGTGAAAGTTGTCTCTCAGGATGTCAGTCAGTGGTGTCCTGCTGTTTGTTGGTGCACAGTTGGCAGCAGGGCCTTGTGCTCCCCACAGCAGTAGCCAGTGTCAGCCATCTTGTGAGTCCTTCTCCACTCCCTGTGATGTGAGCATGGTTCAGGGTGGTGTTGATGGGCCAGTTGTGGGGGTGAGCAATGTCTGTGACTACGACTCCCATCATGCTATTGCCTCCTCCCCCCTTCCCAGCATGCCCATGCTTCCTTCCTTTTGACTCTGCTTCCCTGTGGGTTGGGCTGGCTGTGCTGACAAGATGGCTGGGAGTGTTGTCCTGGCAGTTGTTTGGCTAAGAGTCCCAAGAGTGTCCCTGTGCTTCACACAACATAACCCAGGGTGGTGGTGCTTTGTGGGATCTTGTGTTAGGATGGAGGGCATTGCATTCTACCAGGTGGGTACTGTGGAGTTTGTGTTGGGGAGGGTGTGAGGGGAGGTGCTGGTGACTATAGTCAGTGCTGCAAGTCCCCCTTCCCACCCAGCCAGCCAGATATCCCACCATGGAACGTGCTTGCATTGCAGGGAGTGGAAGTTGTCTCTCAGGATGTCAGTCAGTGGTGTCCTGCTGTTTGTTGGTGCACAGTTGCCAGCAGGGCCTTGTGCTCCCCACAGCAGTAGCCAGTGTCAGCCATCTTGTGAGTCCTTCTCCACTCCCTGTGATGTGAGCATGGTTCAGGGTAGTGTTGATGGGCCAGTTGTGAGGCTGAGCAATGTCTGTGACTACGACTCCCATCATGCTATTGCCTCCACCCCCTTCCCAGCATGCCCATGCTTCCTTCCTTTTGACTCTGCTTCCCTGTGGGGTGGGCTGGCTGTGCTGACAGGATGGCTGGGAGTGTTGTCCTGGCAGTTGTTTGGCTAAGAGTCCCAAGAGTGTCCCTGTGCTTCACACAACATAACCCAGGGTGGTGGTGCTTTGTGGGATCTTGTGTTAGGATGGAGGGCATTGCATTCTACCAGGTGGGTACTGTGGAGTTTGTGTTGGGGAGGGTGTGAGGGGAGGTGCTGGTGACTATAGTCAGTGCTGCAAGTCCCCCTTCCCACCCAGCCAGCCAGATATCCCACCCTGGAACGTGCTTGCATTGCAGGGAGTGGAAGTTGTCTCTCAGGATGTCAGTCAATGGTGTCCTGCTGTTTGTTGGTGCACAGTTGGCAGCAGGGCCTTGTGCTCCCCACAGCAGTAGCCAGTGTCAGCCATCTTGTGAGTCCTTCTCCACTCCCTGTGATGTGAGCATGGTTCAGGGTGGTGTTGATGGGCCAGTTGTGAGGCTGAGCAATGTCTGTGACTACGACTCCCATCATGCTATTGCCTCCACCCCCTTCCCAGCATGCCCATGCTTCCTTCCTTTGACTCTGCTTCCCTGTGGGGTGGGCTGGCTGTGCTGACAGGATGGCTGGGAGTGTTGTCCTGGCAGTTGTTTGGCTAAGAGTCCCAAGAGTGTCCCTGTGCTTCACACAACATAACCCAGGGTGGTGGTGCTTTGTGGGATCTTGTGTTAGGATGGAGGGCATTGCATTCTACCAGGTGGGTACTGTGGAGTTTGTGTTGGGGAGGGTGTGAGGGGAGGTGCTGGTGACTATAGTCAGTGCTGCAAGTCCCCCTTCCCACCCAGCCAGCCAGATATCCCACCATGGAACGTGCTTGCATTGCAGGGAGTGGAAGTTGTCTCTCAGGATGTCAGTCAGTGGTGTCCTGCTGTTTGTTGGTGCACAGTTGGCAGCAGGGCCTTGTGCTCCCCACAGCAGTAGCCAGTGTCAGCCATCTTGTGAGTCCTTCTCCACTCCCTGTGATGTGAGCATGGTTCAGGGTGGTGTTGATGGGCCAGTTGTGAGGCTGAGCAATGTCTGTGACTACGACTCCCATCATGCTATTGCCTCCACCCCCTTCCCAGCATGCCCATGCTTCCTTCCTTTTGACTCTGCTTCCCTGTGGGGTGGGCTGGCTGTGCTGACAGGATGGCTGGGAGTGTTGTCCTGGCAGTTGTTTGGCTAAGAGTCCCAAGAGTGTCCCTGTGCTTCACACAACATAACCCAGGGTGGTGGTGCTTTGTGGGATCTTGTGTTAGGATGGAGGGCATTGCATTCTACCAGGTGGGTACTGTGGAGTTTGTGTTGGAGAGGGTGTGAGGGGAGGTGCTGGTGACTATAGTCAGTGCTGCAAGTCCCCCTTCCCACCCAGCCAGCCAGATATCCCACCATGGAACGTGCTTGCATTGCAGGGAGTGGAAGTTGTCTCTCAGGATGTCAGTCAGTGGTGTCCTGCTGTTTGTTGGTGCACAGTTGCCAGCAGGGCCTTGTGCTCCCCACAGCAGTAGCCAGTGTCAGCCATCTTGTGAGTCCTTCTCCACTCCCTGTGATGTGAGCATGGTTCAGGGTGGTGTTGATGGGACAGTTGTGGGGGTGAGCTATGTCTGTGACTACGACTCCCATCATGCTATTGCCTCCACCCCCTTCCCAGCATGCCTATGCTTCCTTCCTTTGACTCTGCTTCCCTGTGGGGTGGGCTGGCTGTGCTGACAGGATGGCTGGGAGTGTTGTCCTGGCAGTTGTTTGGCTAAGAGTCCCAAGAGTGTCCCTGTGCTTCACACAACATAACCCAGGGTGGTGGTGCTTTGTGGGATCTTGTGTTAGGATGGAGGGCATTGCATTCTACCAGGTGGGTACTGTGGAGTTTGTGTTGGGGAGGGTGTGAGGGGAGGTGCTGGTGACTATAGTCAGTGCTGCAAGTCCCCCTTCCCACCCAGCCAGCCAGATATCCCACCATGGAACGTGCTTGCATTGCAGGGAGTGGAAGTTGTCTCTCAGGATGTCAGTCAGTGGTGTCCTGCTGTTTGTTGGTGCACAGTTGGCAGCAGGGCCTTGTGCTCCCCACAGCAGTAGCCAGTGTCAGCCATCTTGTGAGTCCTTCTCCACTCTCTGTGATGTGCGCATGGTTCATGGTGGTGTTGATGGGACAGTTTTGGGGCGGGCAATATGTGTGACTGCGACTCCCATGATGCTATTGGCTACACTGACTTGGCCAGCATACACAGAATTCCTTCCTTTGAGTGGTCTTCACTGTGTGTTGGTGTTGTTGTGGTGGCTACATGTGTGGATGTGTTTGTTAGTTCTATTTGTGCCACTGCCTAGCTGTAGTTGTGGTTGTGTTTGTACATGTGTTGGCACAGTTGGATGTGACTTTTTTGATGGCATGTGTTGTGTTTCTCTGACTGACATACACATTTTGGGATGATTCTGTTCTGGTTGCTGTGTGATTGCTATGAGTGCATGGTTTGACTCTCCCCTTGACAGTGATGTGTGTGTGTTTTGTGGCAGTATATTGTGTACATTTGTTGTGTACTCACCAGGCTCTGGGATGTCCTCTAGTCCATATACGCTCACTGGCGGAAGGATGGCCCGCACCTTCTCCTCCCAGGGCCTGAGGTATATTGGCTTGGCAGGAGGGCCACTGCCGGTGTGTTGGCTGTTGATGTAGTCTTTCTTCAGCATGTCCCGTACCCTCCTGCGCACGTCATACCACCTGTTCTGGATGTCCGTCTTTGTGCGCCGACATGGTGATTGGGCGTTCACCCTGTTGATGATCCTCTCCCACATCTTGGTTTTCTGCGACATGGGGGTCTGTTGGACCAGTGTGCCAAACAGCTGTGGCTCCACCCTGAGGATCTCGTCTTCCATGACTTCCAATTCACTATCTAGGAACTTGGGATTCTTCTTGGGGGCATGGTGATGGGTGGTGATGGTGGGTGATGTGTGTGTTGGTGTGCAGGTGAGGGTGTGTGAGTGTGTGTTTTGCTGGGTGTATGTGAGGTAGGTATTTGTTGGTGTGCTGATGGTGTGTGGCTTGTGTGAGGGATGAGCTGTGGGTGTGTGGTTGCTTTCTCTTGGGTGCTGGCAGTGGAATGGCATTTGCAAAGGCTCATGGTAGTGATTTGTGTCCTTTATATAGGTGGAGTTGTGGGTGGGTCTTTGTTCTCTGTCCCCACCCCCAGTATTTATTGGCTTGGTAATTGCTTGTTTGGCCTTTTTTGGGTGATTTTTCCTTTGTGTTGTTTGTGTATGTTGGAAACGTTCTTGTGACCGAGTCGGACCCTGCATTGGTCTCGTATGGTGTTTTCCGTTTCGTTCACGCTGTGTTTGTGCAGTTTTCTATGCTGCGTACGCGTCGGTCGCGGTGTTTTGGGTTGCTTCGGCTCGGTTTTGTATGCGTGTCGGTCGTGACGGCTTGTCCTCCGTCCGACTCGGTCGTGGTTTTCGCGCCTTGCATCGTACTTTGCGGTTTGGAGTTGGCGTGTACGTTTCGGTCGGATTTGTTCCGGGTGCGTGTCGGTCGGTTGGATTCGCGTGTTTTTCCGGCCGGATTGCTATTTTCCGTGCGGCTCGGTCGGTCGACTTGGTTTCGTTACGTGTCGGTCGGATTTTTCGCGGCTTGCATCGTACTTGGCGTGTCGGGCGCCACGGGTACGTGTCGGTCGGTATTTTTTCCGGATCCGAGTCGGTCGGTGCTTTTTCCGGCCCGAATCGGAATCGACCCCTATATGTCAATATTTGATCTGTACTATACTCCGGCTAGGATCGCAAAATGGGGGGGTGTTCGAGGAGGGAAATGTAACAGATGCAACCTTATAGCCGCAGATACAGTACATATGTTTTTTGCATGTCCAAAACTAACTGATTTCATCCAGGGCATAGAAACTTTTTTTCATTGTCTCTAGGGATTCCGGTTGTAATTCATCCAGCTCTTATTATCTCTGGAATAAGTAGTAATGTGTCAAATAATTGGACTAGGTCAATTGTAGAATTAGTGTTTATTGCAATGGCTATTGCCCGCCTGTGTATAACATCTGAATGGATTTGTGTCGATCCTCCTACAGTTTCTAATTGGCGTGCGCGACTTTTTGCAGCTTATAATATTGAAGTTGCGATCTATAATTTAAAGGGCCGTAAGAAAAAAGATAGGGGTTACGGATGTGGGCACCAATTTCTAACCTTATGGACTAAATTAAGCTAGCTATGTTTTACGTTTAATTTCTATATTTTCTGTGTATATGTTTCTAGAGATTTTTGTTTTCTGTATAAAGTGGATATAAATGATATTCATGTAAAATGCTAATGTCTTATATAAAAACAAAACAATAAAAAAAAAAAAAAGAGTTCAAATATGTTCCTATAAATTTGAATAATGTTTTTAATTATTATATATATACAATTATGTTATAGGAACAGGATGTTGCATTTAGGGGAAAAAGGTGGGCAGATTATTAAAATATGTGAATATTAATTTGCTTGTATATTAAATTACTATTTTAAAAAATATAGATGTTTAAAATCTTTTTAAAATGGATGAATTAATTTTTAAAATGTTAATTAATTATTTTAAATAAAAATTCAAATTTGGTAAAAATGCATATTAGCATTATAGTATTGTGAATTGTCTATAATTTGTTTAAATAAAATATATATTTGTGTAGATATGAGTTAATAATTTTGGATTTTTAAAAAAATGTCTTTTATAATATGTTTAATATAATAATAATTTTTTATTGAAAACTGCATCTTTATTGCAGTTTTAAGTGTCATTGTGATGAAATTATTTAGTAATTCGAAAACATTTAGTTCAAATTTATGTCTATGTTTTTCATAAAACTTATCACAATAAATACATTTATGATTTTAGTTTAAGAATAAATAAAAATGTATTTTTGTATTATTTATTTTGCGTAAAAAATCTGTAAATATTAAATTATAAAAAATATTTTTAAATGCAATTTGAATATGGTATTTATATGTTTATATTTTAGGTTTTGCATGCAATTATTTTGTATTAAAATTAATGTATGTTTAAGCATTAAAAGTAATGTTGAGTTTAATATATATATTTTTTTTTTCTTAAACAAACATTTAAATTATTATAAATTAGGTAGCTGTAAAGATTATTTGCAATCAAAAATGATTGTATGTCAACTATGTATTATAATTAATATATAAAATTGTTATAATATTTCATTTGTGTACATTTATAATTTGTTTGCTTATTGTTAATGTCTTTTTATGTAGTAATTAATAATATTTTATAAATACTTCATAATAATATTGAATATAGTGTATAATTTATTTAATTTTGTCAATAAAAAATAATTCTTTGTTTAGATTATTTGTACAGTTAATTCGATTACAAACATTTATTAGGTACAGTGGGTTATTAGTTATTTTATTTGTTTGCTGTTAAAAACATATATGTAAGATATCTTGCTATGGATTGGGGATAGTAAATGTAATCCCTTTAGTGTCCTACACCTTCCCCAAAATGGTTTAGATTGGAGTGGGAATAGTAACTGTAAGCCCTTTATTGTCCAATACCTTCCCAAAAGGGTTTAGATTGGAGTGGGAATAGAATATGTAACCCTTAAGTGTCCAATACCTTCCCCAAAAGGTTTCCATTGGAGTGGGAATAGTCATTGTAACCCCTTTAGGGGAAGATATTTCCCCTAAATGGTATAGATAGGAGTTGGTATTGCATTTATCACTCACATTATTGTTTTTTCTTTTTAAATACTAAAGGTACATAACACAGGATAGATAAGAAAAATATTTTCATTGCATTTTAATGATATATTAGTACTTTTTATATATTTAAATGTGTAGATATTATTTGATCAGTGTTGTACATTTCAACATTTTCCTTTTATTTTATGCACATACGTACACTTGTTTCACATAAAATTTTGTTAAAAATTTTTAAATCCTTTTTTAAGTATGTCTTAAATAATACTGTATTGTTTATTTTTATAGTAATATTTATGTAATACTTTACATTATGTTTTACATTTTCATATTTTTTTGGCATTTTTTACATTATTTAAACATTTCTGAATTTTTTTAAACATTTATTATTTAAATCTTCAATGGTTTCTATTGGCAGATGATCTTTTCTTTTAGTTTCAGTTAGCGGTAATTTCTTTTTTTTTTTACCACTAACTTAACTTTTTAGTTTATTTGCGCCATTTTAGTTCATTTTCGTGGAAGTCAGTTGGGGGAAGATGATGCTGTTCGTCAGGTCAGGTAAGACCTTTTTTAAGGTTTTCTATAGGGTTTTGGAGGTAAGGGGGTGGTAGGGAGTACTAATAAATGGTAGTTATAATGCTGCTTTCCAGTTTTTTGAAAGTTTATTTGTAGTTTGTGTTATTTTGTTTACTAGTGTTCTATGTTAGGCCTACTTAGAGTTTGGTAGTAATGTATATTTTTATTATATATCATATTATGTTATGCTATGCTCTGTGTTTTATACAGTTTAATTGTAATGTTTATGTTATGTTTGAAGATATTGTTTTTTGCGGGTGGGTATTATTTGTTTTTTTGCAGGTATATGGATCCAAACGTATTCTATGCACAATTGAATTTGGGGTTTTTGTTAAAGAAAATAATTTTGGTTTCTATTAACCCGATATTTGTTATTTTAATTTCCTTTGATTTTTCAGGCTTCAGGGTATATTTACTGTTTTAACACTTTTTCTGGGTTTTTTCTGGTTACTCAAAACTATGGACTGCTTCATGAGATTCAAAATGGACCTGTTTTATTTTTGCATTTTTGGGGGCATTTTTGGGTATATTTTTCCTGATTTAGGTGGATTATATTTTTTACAACATGGATCTAGGTAGGATCTACAGCTGCAGAACTGTAAGTTTTGTTTAAGTTTTTTTTTGAGTGGGAAATATTAGATTATATCATGTATATGTAAGTGATTTGATTGGTAGTTGTAATATTACATTTTAAAAGTTGTATTTAATTTATCCCATTTGAGTTTATTTGTAATTTTGAGCTTTGTGATTAGTGACTTTTTCATTTTCTAACTAATTAATATACATATTAATTTTATGCATTAGCCTTATTTACTATTTCAGTTGTATGTTTTTTGGCTGATGTCTAAAAATATTTTGTTTAATATTTAGTTAAAATATTTTTCCTATGATGGTTTGAACTTTGCTTTAGGTTTATTGATTTCTGTGTAGATAGTTTGTTTTTTATAATGTTTTTTTTGTCTATGGATTGTAAGTAGTGTACTCCCTTGTTGTTAATAAAGAGTTTGGGCGTGATTACAAGTACAGCAATCCGAAGACTGCCGTACTCGTGGTGGTGGTCCGACGGCCACCTCCTCAGCAGTATGACTACCCGATTATGACCATGACGGTCGGACCACCACTAGACGGCCACCACCACCGCCACCACCAGGATCCTAGATCCTGCAGAGGCGGCGGTGGGAAAAGCAGCAGGGATGGTAGGGGACCCCACCATGAATAGGTTGGCAGAAAGGCAGGGAAGGGGCCACAAACAGGACCCCAGGACGATTTTACCCATTGGGCAAAGTGCATGCGGGCACATGTTGAGCCCCTCTCTTATTGCACTGTTGTGCATGTACTGTGTGCCATGCACAACATGGTGCATGGTACACCGTTCACCCGACGTGCAAGTGGTGCTGCCACATCAGCAGCATATGCTTCAGGCTGTCTATGAGCCTAAGCATGCCGCTGCCATGGCACTGCTGACAGAACACTGCCAACCCGGCAGTGTAATCGTAACATGGCGGTCGGGATGCCACCAGTTTGACGGCATTCTCCCAACCACCACAACGGATGCACACCAGTCAGACCGCTGAACTCATAATCAGGCCCTTTGTCGTACATTGTTTTGGTTTGGTTGCCTATTATAAATCTAATTTGGGGTACTGATTGCTCCATTTGTAGTTATATGTATCTTTGTTCTTTTTGTAGGGCTTCTTTGAATTTGTAGAGTGTAGGTTAGGTTCTGCCTAGCTTAGATTGGAAGGCGCTTTGCCATCCTTCGACTGTGTTTTTGGCTTTGACTTCTTGAGCCATGGTGCTGTCATAGATATTCCTTCATGGTATTTGGAATTTGGGTTGGCATCTTAGTCCACACTGGTGTAGTCTGCCAACCCAATGTGTCTTCAAAGTAGTCTATAAGGGGACTTAGTTTGAGCTCGTGTGGTTGGTATAATGGCCTTTCTATAAGTATGTTGTAGTGGTTAGCTACCTCTGTTACAGGAGCATAAGCTTGTGCAATATTTTTTTTAATTTCATAGGCAAATTGGCTGTTTGTTGCATATTCTACACTTAGGGACTTATTACGAGTTTGGCGGTCTGTGGACCACCGTACCCACGGTCTCGGTCCGACTGCTGTATTACGAGATGGTTTGATTGCCTTTAAAAAGACCACGGTTGAACCACTGACAACGCCAGTACAATGCTGACCGCCGGGCTCACGGTTGGGGGAAAGCAGCTGCCATAGGGTGGTACAGAGAAGCTACAACGCTGTCAGTATTAGGAGTTGGCTTTTCCACAAGCTGACTGCGGTGGTGGGACTGCCGTCTAAAGGTCAGAGGAAACAAAGGATTTGGGATTCCTGTACTTTCTAGCAGAAGATTACTTGGATCCCTTTCTCTAGACCCTCCTTCACAACAGCATCTTCACCCCCAGGAATAGGACCCTGTCAATGGCAATTTACAGGTAAGTCCTTTTTGTACCATATACCCATTGCCAGGACTGCCCACATATGGGTCAGACTCCAGCAATGGGTGGGTGGTGTTTTTCCACATGTATCATGCATGTGTGTGCATTCGACACATATGCAGTCGAAATACTCTCACATGCATCCATACATATAGGAAAGTACTCACCATCACCGCCAGACCTCCACAGCCACACCGCGGACACCGCAGTCAGCACGTAACACGGCAGTCAGAAGACAGCTGGCCCTGCGGTGTCCTGGAGGCTGCGGTCTTCGGGCTGTCAATCGCGAAACTTGTAATCAGGCCCTTAGGGTAGGTTGTTGGAGGTGTCTCCAAGTGCTTTGGGTAAAATTGTGGTAACAGCTTTGTATGGCTGTATGTGGGTATAATTTAAGGATAGTTTGGATCATGCCTTGCTCAAAATCTATTAATATTTTATATGGGAATTAGTTCCTTGTTTTCAATTTAATGAAGTGTAGTAGTTCATTGTAAGTGTTACTTTGTTTATTAGGCAGCAGGGCGTATATGAATGGTATATTAGGGGCCTATTACGATGGCGGTCGGAAAACCTCCCCGACCGCCATGGTAGCGGGAAAAGACCGCCCGCATGGCCCGCGACAGCACCGCCGGTCAAATTACAATGACCCACGGTCGAAATCCGACTGCGGCGATCTGAACGCGGGCCTTAACATTGCGGCGGTTGCTGCTGCCCGCAGCACCGCCGCAATGCCGAAAGGAGCATATCCTGCATTTCCCTGCATTGCATGGCAGGCACTGCACAGTGCCTGCCACCTGGTACAGGGACATGTAGGGGGGGACCATGGGTACCCCCCCTGTGCACCCACACCCCCCCAACATACTGGGGGCCCGCAACGGGCCCCCGGAAGACAATCTCCGCATGCCTTTCCATGGCGGTCTGACCGCTGAGGAAAGGCTGGCTACCGCCGGCATCATAATCCTGCCGGCGGTGCCTGCTCCACACCGCCACCATTATCCCGGTCCTGCTCCGTCCGCCAGGCAGGAGTGCGGATGGCAAGCGGCGGTCGGAATTTCCCACCGCCGAGGTCACCACCGCCATCCTAATTTGACCGGCGGTTTTCTTGGTTGCGATCGCGGGCGGATGCCCACCGCCAGTCCGGCGGACATCGCCGCCGGCCCAGCGGTGGACTCCGACCGCCATCGTAATAGGCCCCTTAGTGTTTTGCTATTCACCATGTAAGGTGTATATCTGCGTGAATCGTTTGTGGGACATTTTGAATGTTCCATCCATCATTTATTATTTGTCATTGGCTTAGGCTTAATGAGTTATCTGCTGTACTAAATATTATAATGTGTTTTTCACTGTTAAGGTTGTCATGTAAGAGGAAGGATTCTTTATTATGTGTGATGGGTGAGTGTTCAGGAATTTGGATATCTTGGTATCTTCTAGGGGAGGAGGGGTATCACTTGTGGCTTTTTAGTTCATGTTATTAACCGTTTTAAGGCGGGTATAGCTAGTAGCTGTCCTGTGATGTGTTCAGTGACTTTAGGGAGTATATTGTTTAGTATTTTAGTTGTGGGCTCTTGGAAGCTAGTGCTTGTCTCTCTTAAATCTTGTAGCAAATGCATTACTTCAATTTCAGTGACATTTAGGGGTTTGAGTGTGTTGTCTTACATTAATAACAAACATCATATTTTGTAGTCAAACTCCCACAGCCAGCATTAGAGTAATGTTTAGTACATTTCCAGAAGTCTCCATGCTTGTACTTTCTTGGCTGTGTAGCCTATGTGAGAAAGTAAGTGTTTATTTTGTAAGTATGTCTGAAAATAGTCTAATAATACAAATGATTAAATATTCAAGTATTTCCATTACATTTGTTATAGACATACAAAGTTATGCTATTCATTTTCTATTGTATACTTTCATATTTGGTAATTGCAGTCTCTATTTTCAGGTTTTTCTTTGGGGTGTTGTTATGTGGGTCAGTTGGCTTATTTTCTGTTGGGGAAAAAGTTGTTTTAGTTTTATTTTAAACGTTTGTTAGTTGCTAGCTATTGTAGGCTGAGATATTTTAATTTTGTTTTAGCGTTTTAGGGTGTGTTGGTCTTTGGAATTATTTTTTATTTACTTACTTTTTGTGTGCCTTTTTCCAGGTATGTGATTGCTGCACGTTTTCAGTAGATTAGTACTTTCTCAAAGGTGTAGTAATTTTTCTGTAGTATCTACAGTTTAAGCAATAAAATAAGTAGAGTCTTTTGTTAGATATTTATTATTTCACATTTTTTAATTAAACATTTATAAGTTAGTTTAAATAAATATTTTACTTACTTTAGAAGATAGTTTTACGTATTCTTCCATTTCGTTTTCATATTGTCTGTGGCATATCATGCAGAGTTCATCACAGAGGGAGGGACTGGGGCTTGGTAGGTCCAGCATACAGGCCCCGTGTAGGGGAGAAAGGGGGGGTTGGGGTTCTGGGTTCCAGATGTTTGCTGGGGAAAGAAGAGGTGAAGTTCGAATAGCTCCAATTAGGAGCAAGAGCCCTTACACACCCTGAGGGGTGTCATGCTTCATCATCGGGCAGCTCCTCATTGGGCCGGCGCTGCAATGCCCAACGGGCCCGGCATGGGGACTTTTTGCCGGATGTCTTCTCTTGTTACGAACGTGTAGCTAAAAAGTAGTAGTGGGGTGTATGTATAGTGAGTAGAATAGGGGAAAAAGTGCATATGGATTCAAAATAGCTATCGGAATCCCGCAGAATATTTTATTAGCTGGGTTCCTATCCTATGCTTTGAGTAAAAATGAACGGCTGAAGGGTCATAGATGAAGAGGGAATATTATACCCACTTGAGCTTAAGATAATGTGTGTGGTGTGAAAGTGGTCAACATGTTTCATGCCCTGTGTTGTCCAAAGGATCTTTGGCATTTCATCAGGACTGGGAGATCCTCATCTACTCTAGTGGGGACAATGTGGTGATGTATCTGAAAGGTCCCGGGTGACGATCAGACGTGGGTAGGTCCCACGCTCAACAGGACTTCATTGGAAGTTCTTCTCTCGCCACATTGCGAGCACTCTGGACGTCACTTCTGGGACTAATGTATCCCACCTTCTAGTTGTTTTCCAGAAGGTATACATCT
This sequence comes from Calotriton arnoldi, assembly GCA_963921515.1. NCBI lineage: Eukaryota > Metazoa > Chordata > Amphibia > Caudata > Salamandridae > Calotriton > Calotriton arnoldi. The sequence goes on from CAWUFW010021910.1 coordinate 13,001, forward strand.
ATTCCTTTTCATTTATTATTTCTTTACTTTCACACAGGACTACCATATGAGTCCAGACTGCAGGGGACAGGACCATTCAGATACATTCCCACACCGTCCCCACTAGAGTAGATGAGGATCTCACCTGGGTTGGCACCTCTTCTTTCGCCCACGAACATCTGGAACCCCGAACCCCAACCCCCCCGCTTTCTCCCCTACCCCCCACAGAAACTGCATACGCTTACTTTTGCCATATCATGCGAAGTATCATTTCTTGCAGCTGTCATATTTTTTGTAATTTTGCACGTTATGTGCCTTTTCTATTGTTAGTATAATTAATAATATAATTGTATTGGTTACTTTGTTTTATGGTTTGTTTTTATAGGTTAGTGGTTGTTCAGTTTGAATTTTATTTCAGTTATTGCCTTTAATAGTGACCACTAGCTAGTGTTTATTTTATAATGCTGAATATTTATTTCTATTTTTTGTGTTAATTTTTTTTATTTATGTTCCTATTTATAATTATTTTGTTTACTCTTTATATGTTAGTACATATAAAGATTTTTTGTAATAATATTTAGATGTATTGAAGTGTATATGTTTTTTGGGGTGGTTTAAGTTTATTTTAGTCAAATGAAATTTTTATAATGTCATTAGAATATTTATATATTTTTTTAAGTGTATTTTTATTTTTGGGTTAAAGTAAAAGGCTGTTGTTTTAATGTTTAATAATGAAATGTCTTTATTTTTGATGATATTAATGTAGTCGATATTTTGGGCCTCATTACGATATCGGGCGGAAACTTTCCACCCGACACCGCCTCGGATTCGGGCACGGACCAACTCGCGGTCATCTGTTCTGCCCGACCGATTACGATGCGCCCGGAAACTGTTCGGTCGGAGTCCCATTGTTCCCCAATGGGCGCCTGCGTTCTGCCAGACAACACAGGCTTCTATGGGGAAATGGGGTGTGTGTGTAAAACCCTGCACTCTGTCACGGGCACCATTGTGCCTGCCACAAAGTGCAGAGTTTTACAAGGGAGTCCACAAGAAAGGCAAGCCACAATGTACAAAGTTTTTCAAATTATAAATGCTTTTCCAATGTGCAAACTGCCTTTTGTGACTGAATGCAATTCAGAAGGAGGCGTTGAGTGAAAGACGTCTGCATTTAAGGAGTGCAAAAGCTGGTACAGAGGTCTGCTGTCTCTCACAGGTCTTCATCCCTGCATTCACAAGTGCCACTTCTTGAGAATGGGCATTTTGGATATAATTGATTAGGAGAGCAGTTGCTTCACAAAGCAGTGGTCATGCAAAAAAATACTGACTGCTTTGCAACGCCGCTTTAGTGCACTGAGACCTCACTTGCTTGCGATAATTAATTAAACATGAATAGTGATATCACCATCGATCTGTCCGTCCACGTTTCCACATTTACTTAGAGTGTGGACAGCTGGAGCAAAGCAGCTCAAACACTCACTCTATTTGCCAGCAGCAGATTGTGAAACGTTGTTTATACTTCTGGTACACTGAGACAGTGTTAGGTCCTGAAAACAAGCTTACCTCATTTTTTTGCTGGGAAGAAGAGCTCCTGTCTGCAGTCTACAAAGAGCTTTGGAGCATAAGCGTTGTGTAAAACATCAAATAGCTCCTTTAAAAGAAAGACTTATCTGGCAATGGAGGAAGGCCAAGGATTGAGAAGAAGGACAGGGCGGAGCCGAAAGCGGACAACAAAAGAATATGTAAAAAGAGCAGCTCACATATAATTAAAATGAACAAAGTCTAACTAGGCAAGTTATGATGGAAGAGGAGTAAATTAATTGAGTGCCCCTTAAGGCCTCACAAAAAAAGAGAGCACATTTTATAAATGACCTTTGAAATTGTTTCAAGGTCCACAACCTATAAGCTATAAAAGACCCATTAACTTCATATTTATAAAGTTATTGCAAGTGAGCTTAAAGTTCCACAGCCTTTTAAGGGCAGTCTGCTTGTGGACTCATGCAAAGTAATTACTAGACGTTGCTAAGGAAATTATGCCTAGATTTTTTTCATGTTTTGCATGTCTCTGATATTTTGATTTGCTCAGTGACCAAAGAACTTTAGAATACTCCAAAGGTACAAATATCTGTGGATAAAATATGGATTCTGAATAACAGGCATCTTTAAAATGACCTCATAACATCTCTTGATACAAAACTTACAAGGTTGTTTCAGTTTTATAAATCATTGAAGGAGTCACTATAGATGCTATGACCTTACCACAATACAAGAAATCAGCCCCTACATGTGCTAAGATTGTTCTTTTCACTTTTTAAACTCAGTAGTACACATGATCTTAATACTACATGGAAGTGCCCGCCAAGCGAAGCCTTCTAGCCATATCAAAATATATCAGCCAATTATTCACTATCATTAACAAATAGCAATGTATTCAAAGCAGCACCAATTGTGTGTGGCAACACTACATCTTGTAAATATTTGATACTGTGTGGTGATACTATGGGCAGGTTTGCTAACATTGGGGTATATTCACAAGAACGTGTGCTAAACATCTTCAAAAAATGTGAACGCAACTTTACACATCGCAGCCGATCGCGGGAAAATAACCCCGTGTTAACGTGGAATTCACAACACGGCTGTACCATGCGATAGTCCCCCGAAAAAGCGGTCAATGTCCGCGATACAATCACCGCGACCGTGATAAAAACACAAACCTCAAAGCGAAAAAACATGCGATGGGCCAAAGCGCGATGAGGAAATCAGCGATAAGCAGCGAGAGGCCAGCAAAACCCACGCATAATGCGGGAAAAAGCACAAGAACAGCATACGGAAAATGCCACCACAAACGAAATCAACTGCGGAGTACCATGGACGCACCCTAACCGACTGCAGAGGACAACATGAACCCCACAATCCCCACGGAGGAACACCCAGGAATACAGGGCACGTGGAAGGGCAATGAGAAGAGGAAGAGGAAGACGGGGTACAGTCTACAGGAAAACCACATGATCACCACGGATGAGACAGAACACCACCACCAACTGTACGTCACCTCCAATGTGTCATTGGCAACAAAGAGGCTAAGATGGCACACCACCTCGGACCATGTGAATGCCGCCGCATGGCAGAGGAGGACAATGGAAGAGCACAAGAGATGCTGGACTGATGTGAATGGCAAAACCAAGCAGAAAGCTGCTGCCAACACGAAAGCAGCAATGCACCCCGGAGGAGGGGGGCCAGCAGAACACCAGGAGCTGAATGACATGGAGAAGATGATGGCCACAGTCACCAGTCTGGAAACTGTGACATGACAATGTACAAGTACAACCTGCAACCTGCAAATATGTTTTATTCACACATGCTGTGCTTGTGGACATTTTGTACTGTCCCATGATTGACAGGGACGGCCACAAAGTGACGTTCTCATGAGAAGAAATTGGCAATGATGGTGTTCCTACGGGCCAATCCTGCCGCAGCTGCAATGGGATGTGGGCCACCTGCCCCATCGTCCCCATATTCGTCCGGTACTTCTAGAACTGGGATCCAGGGGGCATTGGTGCGTACACAGATATTGTGCAGCACACAACATGCAACGATCATCTTGCACACGATGTCCGGGCTGTACAGGAGCCTTCCGCCTGTGACGTCCAGGCACCTGAAACGTGACTTCAACACGCCAAATGTGCATTCCACGATGCCCCCGGTGCGTATGTGGGCCGCATTGTACTGCCTCTGGGCGGGTGTGTTCGGGTCTCGGAGGGGTGTCATCATCCAAGGGCAGAGTGCATATCCTTGATCACCTGGGACAGTGCAGAGAGAAAAGAGTCAATACTTGGTTGGGCATGATGTGATGGCAGGCCCACTGATCCAGTGACACCTGGGCTGGCTGTGTGTGGGGTGAGTGTAAGCCAGCCCTCAGGGAGTAGCTGGTGCTGGCAACAACTCCAACAGTCATCAGGCACTCAGAAATGCAATGTCAGAACAACAAGGGAGCATGACTTTAGTCGCACAGGGTTAGTGGCCCCGGATGCACACCGGCCGACACAGGCCTACAGCCACAGGACGCTGACCTGTGGGAGACTGGGGTAGGGTCATGAGGGCAGAGCAGGGTCTCGAATGTCTCAGAGGTGCCTTCCGCGGAGTGTCTCGGGGGAGAATGGGAGGTGTACCCCCAGGCAGGCGCGCAACGCCCATTGGGCTCAAAGGGCCTCAGCCCCCCCCGTCTTGTGTGGCAGCCCGGGCTGAGACAGCTTCCCGGGCACACACACAGCCGCACCAGAGTACTTCACAGGTCTTTAAAAGACCATTAGCTTATAAATGAGGCTCTGTTGTTTTTTCACCCCTTCTTAGAGCCCCTGCATCCCCACACTGCCTATTGCTGGAATAATTAGCCCCCCAAATTTTTTCTTAGCCCCACCCAAAATTTGGCTCTAGTTGCGCCTCTGCCCCCAGGGCATGATGCAGAGGGCACATGCCAGCTGTGACCGGCAACATGGTGGATATGAATGCCACAGACTCATGCCAGACACCAAGGGGCAGATTAACAAGGCCCTTGTGCCACTTATGCGTCACTTTTCCCATGTTAACAGTGACGCTAAAGTGGCGCAAGGGGCTTGTGAATCTGCCCCCAAGTCTGTACCTGCCCGTTGCTGATGACAACCCCCAGGCCACTGGCTCAGACACCAACAATGTCCCGCCGGAGGCTGATGGTCACTCATGGCGCACAGGGTTAGTGGCACCAGGTCAGTCCTTGCTACTGGTTGACCTCCTCCGTAACCGTGATCCGTGTTACCACCGGACTGTGATGCATCCCCCTCTCAGTCCTCCCCCTGCGTACACTGGCATGGACCCTGCCATTGATCAATGATGACTCAGTTCAGGATGTGGGACATGCTGGACTGTAGTGTAGCCGGGCTGCAGCGGTGGGGTATGTAAACGAATGGGGACCCCTGGGGGCCTGTGTCACGGAGGACAGCGATGGCCTGAGGAGGCCGCCAAGGTCGCGGGCATGGGTCTTGGAGCTAGCACCGGCACGTGGTGGGCCCTCTTTGACACACGACGGTGTCGGCAGGTGAGCAGTGTGGCCTTGGAGCGCTGGTGTGGGCAGACCTGGTCTGGGTATCAGTGTCCTGGGGTGCAGCAGGTGCACAGGCTCGCAGGCCCTGCTGCTCACGGCGTAGGCCTCGTGGCGGACTGCAAGGCACAGCCCTGGCAGTGACGTTGGCCTTTCCAGGAGTGAACCACGCTCTGCGCCACGGGGTTTTTGTCCACATCCCTGCGCAGGCCTGGCGTACTATGGGCCCACCCACTACGCTCACGCACACAGGGGGGACGCAGCGAGCGTCATTTCCGCGATCTGACCCACGGTCTGGGGTGACATGGTTGCGTCCACTGTTCACTACTCTCCAGTCACCAGCAGTTGATGTCTGCATGGACATATCTGTGGTTTGCATACCCATGTCTGTCCGGCACATCCACGCCTCACTTGTCGTTGTATACATTCCCATTCACGGGTCACTTGCATCCTTCACACATGGCTGCATTCCGCATCTCCACACGTTCAGCTGTTGTGTGGCTGTGGTGCCATGATATAGCTGTATTGTGTGCAGGGGAAGCCCAGGATCCCCATGGAGTTCTGTTGTCATGTCTGGTAGGTGGGCATGTTGATTGACATGTTGTATGTGGTTTGGTCACATGTGCATTCCCACAGTTGTGCGTTGTGAGATGGTGGCTTTGAGGTGTGTGGTGTGTTGATTTGGCACTTACCAACGAGCAGTCCAGTTCCATAGATGCCATCCTGGAAGCGCTGGTTGATGATGGACTGTCGGAAGATGTAGGAATTGTGCACACTGCCTGGGTAGTTTGCGACGACATTGGTGAACATTCCCCGGTGGTCCACTATTGCCTGCACATTGATGGAATGCATGTGCTTTCTGTTGCGGTAGTGGTGTGCAGTATCCGCAGAGGGCACAGGTGGGACATGTGTACAGTCAATGGCCCCCAACACGTGTGGGAAGCTAGCAAAGGTGTAGAAGCCTTGCTTTGTCTCCAGCTGTTCCTGCGCAGTGTGGGGAAGTGAAGGTACTGGGGTACCAAGCTGATGATGGCATCCAAGACAGGTGTGAGGAACTTTGATAGGGCTGGCTGTGAGACTCCTCTGACTCTGGCAGTTGTTGGTTGGAAGGTCCCAGAGGCCAACAGGTGCAGCACGGCCAGCAGCTTTGTCTGCGGAGGGATGTTGGTTCTCCGCTGTGTTGGTACCGTCCATTACATAATAATGGGGTAACCCAATGATCGTCACCAGACCTGGGTACAGTGCGGGAATGAAAAAATGGTCTGTGACAGTTATTTAGAGGAGAGATGAATCACAGTCTATGTAAGTTGTGTTGAAAAGATAAACAACACTGATTATCAATATCATATGACGAAATAATTGTTTTTTGAAGCATACAATTAATGTAAAGAACACTTTGTTTAGAGAGACAACAACGTGCCAAGCAATCAACATAAAACATACAATTAATGTCAAAAAAAGCGAGATGAGCGCCAAAAGTATTCCAATGCAGTGTATTTATTCCATATATTTAAGATTGAGAACACTTTATGCATTTGCAGTAGTAAAAAGGTTGCAAGGAAAAGGAAAAAGAGATTTGGGATGGCTGTGCTCGTGGTGGGGAAGGAGTGAATAGAAGTCACTGGTTAGAGGAAATACATTATTTCAATCATTATAACATCAGACTGGTGAGAAAGACCAGTTCTACAGGACCTGTCCTTGTCAATTCTTTAGATCACAGTTATACAGTATAATCAAACATTAATGCAACATCAAGCATTGGGGGAAGGAGGGAAGAAAGGTACAGGTCCCGTGTGGGTGGATGGCGTCGATGTTTCGACTCGGCTAACACATAGAGGGTGACTTGTACCTCTGCTGCGAGTCTTCTTCAGGACGAAGGGGGACAGGGGGGCAACCTAATCCTGGTGCCGCATTGGCATCTCAGGTATAGCAACGATGATGGTGTACTAATTGATCCAGTCAAGGTATGCCGAAAGAGTAAGCTGAATTCCACTCGTGAGGGCCCAACTTGTGAAGTCCTCACCGGTATTTAAGAACCGTAATTAACCATGGTCTTCAGACATCTGAATAAATTTTGAATGTCAAGACCTTGAAAGAAAAGCACAGGCGCCGCATGCCTCGAAACTTCCTCCTGCCAAGTTCATAATGTATTTCCTCTAACCAGTGACTTCTATTCACCCCTTCCCCACCACGAGCACAACCATCCCAAATCTCTTTTTCCTTTTCCTTGCAACCTTTTTACTACTGCAAATGCATAAAGTGTTCTCAATCTTAAATATATGGAATAAATACACTGCATTGGAATACTTTTGGCGCTCATCTCGCTTTTTTTTATATTAATTGTATGTTTTATATTGATTGCTTGGCACGTTGTTGTCTCTCTAAACAAAGTGTTCTTTACATTAATTGTATGCTTCAAAAAACAATTATTTCGTCATATGATATTGATAATCAGTGTTGTTTATCTTTTCAACACAACTTACATAGACTGTGTTGGTACCGTCAGCCTGTGGGCAATGATGGTCAGGATGCGGAGGATGGTTGTCCTTTTGAGCCTGTAGTGGGCGATGACTTCCTCGGGCGTTAGGTCTGTGAGACAGGTGCGTTTTCGGTAGGTCCACTGTCTTACTCTGCGCTGCCTCTGTGGTGGTCCGGGGGGTGCGGGTCCGGGTCCGGGGGGTGGCGGTCCTGGGGGTGGTGGCGGTGGGTGTTGTGGCCCTATTGGGGCTCCGAGCTGCATGATGAGTAGCTCCATCGCGTCGTTTGTTCTTCGGGTTTGGCTGTGTGCGGGGCTCCGTTGCCTACTGCAGGTAGTCGTCCGGCTTTACAACAGCTGAAGACAGGTGTTAAATACCTGCTGCTACCGCGGCTTATCGTGTGGTTTTGACTTGCATCGCAGTTCTGGCAGTTCGTTGTGAAAGTGGTGTAGTGGTGTTTTCGTGTGTTTTTGCACGGGAACGCCTACTCTGCATCTCATTAGGGTTAGTTGGTGGTGTCCACCGTGGTATTAAATTTTGGGGCAGTTATGGCGGGAATACTGGCGATGTCTGCAGTTTGCACCCGCTTGTGAATGGGGTGTTAAATCTATCTCCACTTTTGATGAGTTATGGTGGAGATAAATCGGAGATAAGTCCTTGTGAATATCCCCCATTGTGCGCTGAGTTGGCATCACAAACGTGATGCAAACCAGCACAAAATGTTTATTTGGAATTTACTTTCCACCGCAAAAATTATTTTGCTTTGGAAATTTGCCTAAAAGTCATGGCAGTACATGGGTATTCTCATGCAACCACTCAAAGCTTTTGACGCAAAGGCCTATATACTAACAGTACTAGAAAGAGTTTTGCGCTAAAAAAATACTTTTTTTCAGATTCGCAATAATTTGAAGAAATGCTTTTATTTCTCTAAAAGTTTCCAACTTTACTTTGCATGTATGCTGCACTGAACTGTACACATTCGAAGTGGGAGGAGTATTAAAGTTTGTATAGACATAGGGGCAGATTTACAAGAAAGTGACGCATCTGTAGAGATGCGTCACTTTCCCTGCGCCACCCTGAGAAACCCTTGCGCCACCATAGATGCGCCGTATTTACAATACGGCGCACTATGGCGCAAGGATTGACAGATGCGTCAGAAATTCTGACGCATCTGTTGGGGCAAAAGTCACGCATTGCTGGAGTTGTGTCGCAAGCACGACGCAACTCCAGCAATGTATTTTGAGGCCTATTCCCACTACACTGTCAACTCCTTATGCCTGCTTCAAGCAGGCATAAGGTTTTGACGCAGTGGCGTCCTAGAAGTGATGCAGTGAAATCTTGTAGATTTCACGGAGTCACTTTTATGACGCCTTCCTGCATGGGAACGCCCTCAATGCATACATTATATCTGACGCAGGTATAATGTGACGCAGGGCTTTACAACGTGATGCATCTCCCTAGATGCGCCACGTTGTAAATAGGCCGCATTGTTTGCGCCGCCGTTCCGTCAAAAAAAGTGACGCAATGGCGGTGCAAGGGGCTTGTAAATCTGGCCCATAGTATTTTGTGCTGGAAATGCACCATTTCTGTATAAAACCTATGTTAGACATGAAGAATTATTGTACAAAGGTTTTGCATGGCACTAGTTTGCTTGATTGTGTGTTATTTCTAGGGAGAGAGCAGTTGTAGTAGATGTGACACTTTCCTGCTCCCTCCCACTCACACAACACAGTGCAGCAACTTTAGTTGTGAGTTCCATTGCTTGAGTTGTCCCTAGATCTGTTAAATATTGATACTGCCGGGTGAAGTATTTATTGGTGTGTTATTACTGCCTGATTGTGAGTTCCGCATGTGGGAATGGGGAAAATGCTGAAATACAACACATTTTAGCCTTTCAGAGCTTCAAAAGTCTGAATGCTGCTGGTAAACCCCACCCACTGGCTACATAGAGGGCAATATTTTAGGCCCCATCTGAGTTGAAAGCTCGTTAGCACCCTTTCCCATTGTTATACATGGCCTTACTTTTTTGTGACTGTGTTTAGCTTTATCACTATGACACCACCCTGGGGGTTGAGCAGTAGAGGGAGAGGACACAGTCATCAAGTACTACAAGGGGGGGTTCAGCAGGCTCCTGCGCATTAGCGCGGAATGACACTGAGACTCGCAAGCAGGCAAGCACCCTTTAAATACCCCATGGCAAGTTCCTCTAAACATAGTCACACTGAGGGGCATATTTACGAAAAAATCACCTTGCTGCACTGCATGATAGGGAAAGGGCAGGAATGTGCTGAATTTAACATAATACTGCACATTGCTGTCTTTTCCTTGTGCTGGTGCACAATGTGCTGCCTAGCGCCAACGGAGGCACCTTTGCACCACGGAGCAAGGGTGCCTGCGTTGTAAGTAAGATTGTTGTTGTGATGGAAGGGACAGCTTCTTGCACAAAAACAAGTGTCTGAGACATTTTCCTCTTTCTATGCCTTTCAAAGAGGCAGTAATAAGGAGAAATACAGATATTTCTCCTCGTTACGCCTCGCCTGGGGAGGCGTAGCATTTTACCGCAGTCCCAGGTCTATCAGTAATAAAAGATCTGGCAATGTCCCAAAATCCATGGGTGGATGCGTGGGAACACCCACGCTCCACCCATGAAAAGCCTCCCTGGGGTATAGTAACGCAGCACAGAGATTTGCGCTGCGTTGCGTTACTCTAGATTTATTAAGTCACACACAGTGGCCTTGCGTGGTTTGATAAATCTAACTTAAGAGTTGCATTGTTCTTTCGCTCTTTTTCGTGGTGCAAGGATGCTGCAACTCTGTTGTAAAGAACGAAGATCCAGTTCCAGGGTAACTTCAGATGGTATTTATTCAAGTAGTAGGTTCAAGGTAAAAGGTACAAAGAGCCCCACCAGGCGCAGCCTTCCTGCTGCTCAGCCCATACTCCAACTGACAGCCTCACTCATCCAACATTCCACAGCATCATCACGCACCAACATTCCACACCACACACACTGGCTGAGCAGCAGGTACAACCCTTCTCCCTTCCTCAGAGTAAACAAAAACACAATGCAATGATCCAAGGGAAAAGCACACAATCGTGAAAATAACATGCACATGAATCTGAAAAGGTACCATTGCCAAGGCCTGAAGATGGTTGAGGGCAAACCAGTTAAGATAAAAACAAGGGAAACACAGTACAGGGCTTACAGGTGAACATCGAAAATGCAGAAATCCATAGTGGAAAGTGATAAATAGCATGAATGACATAAGGCAATGCAATCATGAGAAATGACAATGCCCACCAATGTACTTAAAAGGAAGAAAACACCAAACTGGACAAGGAAAATAGGTATTCAAACAGAAAGACAACACCTACACACATCCACTCCCTTTCCACACAAAACAGAAAAATCTTCCACCTTACCACACAAAACCAAACAACCCAGCAAGCAACAACACCGCGCACAACCAACCAACCCCTAATGCCACAAACACAACAGATGGCCAGGCCGAAAATGAACGTGAGCACACAGGGAACCAAACCACAACGGTGCAGGAGACAATACGCCAGAGCAAAACAAATACACAACCTGACACAAACCCCCAAGCTGGGAGGGAGGAACGAAAGAGAGGACAAGCACACAGAAAATACTCAGCAACAACGCCAAGGCTAAAGGTGAAGCGAAATTCACCTACCAACCACACAAAGGTGGTAGACACGAGTGACTCAAAAACAAGTCAACTCCAACACAACGCCCACAAGGGTGACCAACCTATGTCAAGCCACAACCACAAAGATAGTGGTGGGCCAGAGAGGCTCTGCAACAAAGAGCCTTCTCACACACACACACCCAACAGTGAGAGGTACACATACTCCCACGACATCAACAAGGGGTCAACTCAAACACAGTGCCCACAAAGGTGACAAATCTATGTCAACCCACAACCACAAGAATAGTGTTAGGCTAGAGAGGCTCTACAATAAAGAGGCTTCTCACACACACCCCCCCCAACAGTGAGAGATAAACATACTCCAACGACATCGACAAGGGGTCAACTCAAACAGAGTGCCCACAAAGGTGACAAATCTATGTCAACCCACAACCACAAAAATAGTGGTAGGCCAGAAAGGCTCTGCACCAAAGAGCCTTCTCACACAGAGACCCCCAACAGTGAGAGAAACACAAACTCCCACAACAACCACAAGGGGAAAACCCAGATTGACTTTACGTGTAAAAGTCAACTCACAAACACACACTCAGTAGGAGACTTAACAAAGTCTCCAACAACCACAACAAGGTGATAACCCAGAATGACCCTCACAAACCACAGTCATTCAAAAGAACACATTTTGCAAGATGAATTCCAAAACACAGCAAAAACAGTGGTATAAGGAAATACATAAACAGCGAAGCACCCCATCCAAGACATTTCCTTCTTTTTTTTTAAAACCCAACCCTTCTGCTTGGAATACAGAGCGTGCACTTGGCTAACAGAGTCATAGTCAGGGAGGTGCCAGAGTTCCCAGGGTGAGGTCCCACCTTACCCCTGCACAGAATCGGTTACAATAAAAGAAGAAAGTGATGCTTGTCCCAAAAACGAGGAAGGTGATCAGCTGCCGCTGAAAAAAACACATCCAACTTAAAAGGAAACATACTTGAGACTTGCAGGTAAAAAAAACCAAAATGTCACTTCCAACTGTTCACAAGTACTCCGCGCCGTTTCAAAATGTCACTCCCACAACTCCTTGCTGAACTGTGAAGCAACCTCTCACCAGAGCTGCTTGGGGCACAGGGATGCGCAAGCCTCAAAGGAACACCACCAACGCTGAGGAATCCGACACTCACCGGCTTCAGCCTCACCGTGATCAAGATGGTGGCACGCTGACAACACGTACGCCGAGAGCGTACCGGGTGGCTCCAGGCAAGCGCTTGCACCACAGTGTACAAGCTGAAGAACACTCCGCGAGCTGCAGAAGACAGGGCTCGTGCAAGAGACAACGGAGGGGAAGAGCCAGTTGAAGGTGAGCCAACGGATTTTAAAAGTTTGAAAAAAAAACAAAGAACGGGCGCAGCGGTAACATCTTTAGTCAGGAGCAGAGATTACCTCCGTAACACCAAACACTGCACATTAGGTCACCCAGCCAGTTCAGGGAAGAAAACGGAGGTGGGAGAAAAACTCCTTCTCTTTGTAGCACCTCCCAAGTGCTCTTCCCGAGTCGCTCCTCCCTACACAGACTGAGGGGACACCTCTTCCAAGCCGCTCTTCTTGACATGTACACCTGGAAGACCTCTTCCAAAACGCAGACACTGGGGACTCCTCTTACTCGTTGCTCTCCTTGACACAGATTCTGACACGAAGACGGGGTCTGGAGGCTCCTCTTACTTGTTGCAGATCCGAACAAGGACTCTGGGGACACTTCCCAATCACACTTCCAAACATGGGCTCTGAGGACACAAGAGCCCTGACACACCGTTGCTCCTCCTCTTGACAGGGACAAAGGAAGCTCCTCAGCCCACGAACACAGACAGAGGGGCTTCTCCTACACATAGGTCTGTTCAACACGGACACTGGGGACTTGTCGCTCTTCACGACACTTCTTAAAGCTGCACCTCCCCAGACGCTCTTCCCCACACAGACAGAGGGGGACTCCTCTACCTTAACGCCGATCGTGACACAGACTAGAGGGAAACTTCATGCTTGTTGCTCCTCAGGAGAACTCCACTTTCCCACAGTTGCAGCAGACCGGTAGATGGAAAGCTTAGCAGGAACTGGCACGCCCGGGTTGAGGCCGACCGGTCTTGTGGTCACTGGTGGGGCTCAGGGCTGCCAGCTTGCTGTACACACCAAACTTAGTTACAAGAGGAGCTTCTTTAAGTTCTTCTTCAATTTCAAGTTACTTTAGGCTTCATAGTTTTAGATACCATTCAGGTAGCACACGCATGTTCTTCTTGGTAAAATCGTAGCCAAAATGTTGTAATGAAAAACAAAGTCTCCCACAACCACAACAAAGCAGCAGGTATAACAAACTCTTTATTAGATATGCCCCTAAATGTGCAGGGCTTGAAAATTCTAATTAAGAGACAGGCAACGTGAAAATGCCTCGGTGGCAAACAATCTGACATCACGATTTTACTCGAGGCCTATTTGCTGAGCCAAGCTAAAGAAAATGTTCAAAAATGATGAAAAAGAATGTTGTGTTTAAAAGCACATATTATACCAGGTATTTTTGGCAACATTTGTCTCGGAACAATGTACATTATTTTCTCCCTCCTGATAATTCTGACTCCGTTCAGGCTAGTAAAATGATTTACTGTCCATGTGGGTATGTTTGCCACCTATCATCTTAAAAGCGAATTTAATGAGTCGACATTGTTCGTGCTGTTTTATTATTTTAGTCAACTAATAACAAAATCATTGCAGGAAATATTTAACACTTGTTTTTCAACGTGCTCCAAATAAACAATTATTGGCATTTTGGTGTGTGTTCATTTGCTCTCTCACATTTTTTAAACCTTCTTTTAAATATAATTCAGTGTTCTAATCAAAGCTATAGTTCGTAAGAGCGAGTTTTTGGAACGTGGCTATGGGCTATACTTGTTTGGGTTGATGTCTGGAACGTGTGGAGAAACACTGACTGTGAAATTCCTTAGAAAGTAAATAGCTGTTAATAGAGTTGTACACAGAGTGGGTCTGTTTTATGTCCTGTCCTTCTATTCTGCGCACTTTGCCCTCTCCCAGGATTTGCAGCATCGCAAACAATGATTTTGCTCAAGCCGGGCTCAGAGTTGGTTTTGATTGTTGATGGGTAGCAGACAGATGCTAGCATATGGCGGATGCCTCTGGCTGTGGAGCAGCTGTCAGTTCAGTCATTTCACATTTCATTCCCATGAGCTTCTGGTACTTACGGATCTTGCTACAAAGAGAAATGGTATTTTGTTAAGCTTTCTAAATGTTGGCAGATGATGACGGGCCATAATATTGCACTTCATAGTTTGAAATTCCAAAACCTTTTAATATGGGATGTTCCTTTCTGCTAAGGGCTACTGTTGCATTTCTAGAACATTTATTTTAAGCATAATTATAATTCTTTTTTTGTATTACACCAAGCTGGGACCTGAATATTTAATGTGAGTCAACACTCTGGGGCATAAGTACAATCCCCTATCGCCATCACAATGTCACTTTCAGTGACGTTGTGGTGGCGATAGGGGCCTCGCCTTATTTACAAGGCAGCGTTAAGCCACTTAATGTGGCTTAACGCTGCCTTGTAAATAAAGCACCCTTTCACGCTATGCTTAGCGTGAACTTAGCGTGAAAGCGGTGGGCAGTGGGTGTTGCGGTGGACGTTCCACCGCAACACCCTTTGATTTTGACGCTGCCCCCTATTTACAATAGGAGGCAGCGCCAAAATTAAGACCAGGGAATACCTGGTCTTAACTTGACAAACGAGGAGAAATGCTTTATTTCTCCTCATTTTTGCTTTTCCCATGTGTGCTGCCTTGTGCAGCACACATGGAAAAAGCAAAGCTCTGGATTGCTTATGTACAGGAAGGTCCCCCTTCCTGCACATAAACAATCTTTAAAAAGACATTTTGTGATTTTCATGTGTGCTGCATTAAGCAGCACACATAGAAGTGACAAAATGGCATTTGAAGATTGTTTATGTACAGGAAGCGGGACCTTCCTGTACATAAACAATCTTTCCCCTGCACGCAGACACCCTTGCACTATGGTGCAAGAGTGCCTGCATTGGCACTACACTGCTAAGTGTAGCGCCAGCGCAGGGGGAAATGCAGAAGGCTGCACCATATTCTCGTAAATATGGTGCAGCCTTGCGTTTCTGAAGTGGTGGAATGAGGCGTTAAGCCCTGACGTCTGACGCCCCACTCCGCCACTTTTGTTGTAAATATCCCCCTCTATGTTCCATTCACAAAGATTTTTCTGTAACTTACTCTTGCACTACTACCGAATCCTACATTTAAGGTAGTGGTGTAGCTCTTATTAGTGCAGCACGTGCTGCTTCAGGTGCAGAGGCACCAGGCCTTAGGGGTCTGTGGGGGCCGCACACTGCACCCCAGTATTTGCAACTAAACAAGGGAATGATTGGCCACTTTTCCTTGGTTGTTTTGGGTGCATTGCATCCTTGCTACGCCAATTTAGTATTTATTAAGCTATGAGTAAATGTAGAGGCCTCCTGCCTTGCTCATCGAAATTCAGGAGTAAGCTAGGTGTACTAAATTAGTAAGTCACATCTGCCCATAGCAAAATCTTGCGAATCAAGTCCACAGTAATTTTTCCTATGTGCAACAATTTGAGAAGAAAAAAAATTATTTCTTTCATTTACCTTATTGCCCACTGTATTTTTCTTCAACATCATTAATTTAACACAAAGGGGACATTTACGGTTTCACTTCCGACTGTCTAATTACAATGTAGGCGGTCGAAAGTGAAACCGGCCAGTCATTCCGGCTGGATTCCGATGGGCTCAAGGAGTCCGTCGGCCAGTCAGAACCGGCAAGTAATCCCTATAGGACGGCGTTTCCACAGTCGAGATTACGATGTCGGTTTCAGACAGGCTTTCCATGCCAGGCTTTCTGACATGGAAAGCCTGTCGGAAGTGACATTGGGGGCCCCTAGAAGGGCCCCCTTCACCCTGCAGCCACCATTTGGGGGCAAGGGGGCACCTATGGTGCACCCCTGTAAATCCCTGCACCATGCGGCAGGCACTGTGAGGTGCCTGCCACATGGTGCAGGGACTTGCACAAACTCCCATTTCTCTATGGGAGCTTGTGCTGTGGCCGGTTTACGGTTGCAGCACTAGCTCCCATAGGGAAATGGGAGCATGTGACCACACCATGTGTGATCGCATCGTAATTATGCGGTTGGGACCGCTGACCGGAGGTCGAACTGTCCCGAATCCACGATGATGTTGATCAGAGGCAACTCCGACCAACATCATAATCGGGCTCAAAGATGTTTGATGTCATTCTGAACAAAAGCACAAAATGATTATGCTAATATAGTAGACATATTTATTGTCATGAGTATAGAGCTTTGTACGGTAAAGATCTGGGAACTTTTCAACATCCCATATGTGTACATGATAGGTATGCAGATTCAAGGTGCTAGCTCAATGACACTTAAGAAATGCAGCCAGTATATCATGGTCAGTTGCCTTCACAGCCATCTAAGGTTTATGAACAGTGTGTAAGTGCACCATTCAATCTAAGGACCTCATTTACAAGAGGCCTGCACCCCCGGATCATCACTTTTTATGATGCTTCTCAGCGCAGGCCTCTCAATCCTTTGGCTTTGCATGGCCTCAAAGATATAGAGTAATGCAGGCAGCGCAAAGCTCTGCATTGCCTTACTCTATGTCAAGGAGGTGTTCCATGGGCATTGCAGTGGGTTTTCCCATGCAACACCCATGGGTTTTGACATATTCCCAGATTTACAAGGATCTGTAAACCTGGAAATAAGTCAAAACTGTGTGCCTCCCCATGGGAGCCGTAACGAGGAGAGATCACTTTATTTTTCCTCGTTTTTTCCTCTTTCTATGTGTGTTGTATTCTGCAGCACACATAGAGTAAAACGCCTCCATTGATTGTTTTAGTGCAGGAAGGTGTTCCTTCCTGCATAAAAGTAATTGGGTCACCAATGCAGACACCCTTGCACCAGGGTACAAGGTGCCTGCCTTGGTGCTAAGCACCAATTTGTGCACCGGCACAGGCAGAAAGGACAGGAATGTGCCATATTTAATTAATACAGTGCATTCCTGCCCTATCTTTTGACACAGGGCAGCACAGCAAGAAGCCTTGCGGCACTGTCCTGAGCCAAAAAGTTGTAAATGAATCCCTAAGTGGCCTTACTGAGTGGCTATGCAAGGTACGAGGGTCGCCAAAAAAACAGGGACATCATTGATTATATTTCATGATCCAGAACAGGCAGAGTTCAAAAAGCCTATGCCCTGCAGCATAAGAAACAGGCTTGCCTTGTATCAATCTTTTCATGATGTCACTATATATCATTGAGAGGCCTTTGAGTGCTGGTGCTCTCAATGAGTGCATATAACATGACAAATCCTTTTAGCCTGTTTCCTGTGAGCCCACTCAGCCCAGCCCACTCTGCACAGCTCCCTTGAGCTCTGAACTCTGCTCTGTTCCATGTAGTTCTACACTTGGGACTCAAACAGCAGGAGGAATTATTCTCGGCCTGATTCACAAAGGGCTTCCACACTCATGGCAGAGGTCCTGCTGTCATGGGGGAGTCTCCCCACATGGGGCGGAATCTCTGCAATGAGAATTCTCATTGTGGAGAATCCACCCCGAGTGCGGAGACTCCACCATGACTGCGGGACCTCCACCACAAGTGTGGAGGCCCTTTATGAATCAAGCCCTCTGAGTTTATCTCGGGTCTCAGCATCTATCGCATCTTGGAATCCTCCACCCATCTTTGAGTCCTTCGGAACTCTCTGATCTTTTGGATCCTTTGACTTCCTCGGCTCTAACTATGGCCCCAGTGTCTACAGAGAAGTGGTAGGTTGCTCATGCTCCCTGAGTTTGCTCATTCTGCATGGCACTTTGGAGATTTTTGATCCTGTGAGTCGTTGAGAGCCCCTAAGTGTTAATGTTTTTCTAGCTCACTGGGAAGCTGATGAGGATGGGGACATGGACAGGCACCGTTGCATTGGGCTTGGGGTTGTGTGTAGCCCACAGAGGGACGGCAGCACCAGTACAGTTGTGGAGACGTAGTAGTCTAGCAGCAGTCATTGTAAATGTATCACAGTAGTCAAGTAGCCTTCATTGTAAATACACAATATCAAATAGATGATAAAGTGATGAGGGAACACCATTGCTAAATATTTTCACAAACATCCCCACATCAAACCTTCTGGTTTTTTAGTGCTGAAGAAAAATAAGAATAAGTCAGCTGGCAAGAGACATTGCTATGTGTTACATGTTGTCAGAGACCCTTCTTAGCCACTTATGTTTAGTGGGAATATTATTAATAACAACAGCAGTCAAAGTGGCCAAAGAGGAAAACAGTTTCATGGTTGTCAAGGTGCCATTTGTGATAAAAATTGGATTGTGTCTGCCATTTGATATTTGTGTAATGACAGAGGAAGCACCGGAATAGGAGATAGTGGTGTCCGCATCTTGTAGGCCAGCACATCCTCCACGCAAACAAATCTAAAGTTCATAACTAAATTGTAACTGGATTGCGCCTGGATACCCTCGCAAGTGATTAGCCACGCTTTACAAATCCAGTTTGATTGATTGATTGTTTGATTGTAACTACAATTAATTTTAGCTTTAATAGTTTCGACAATTGCAGCATAAACAAATCAATAGTAAATAACCGAAATTAGGAGCATTAACAATATTTCTCACCATGCAGCCAGCTTCCAATCATTTTAAATTCTAGCGAACATGTAAAGTAAGTAAACAAACCACAAGAAGAGAAGGACTAGATTAGGACTACAACCTGGACCTTCACTACATAGATAGCATTATAGAATGCTCGAGTCAAGCAACTGTGATGCCAATAATCACAAAACATAAGCAATCAGCTATACAACTAGTAAAAAGCAGAGGTTGTCAGGCACTTGGAAAAGGAAAGAGAATCATTGCCTAAAATCTTTCAGATTAAAAAGACAAACAGCACAAATAAGATCAACAATATTAACAAGCAACACAGGAACAACTATAAACCATGGGTGGCTCCTGTATGACCAATTTGTGTCTAAATCTTCTATATTGAGAAGTTACTATTGCTGGCAGAATTCTAACTCTGGTAGTAAAATCAACTCACATTGGATTCTCAAAAACATAAAAAATGTGGCATTCTTTTAGTGAACAAGAACCCAATGACACTTGCAGAACAATATGCAAACAAAACCTATATTCAAGGCAATTTGTCTAGAAGTAATCAAAAGCAACTTATAAAATCTATAATAAATGTGGCAGAATTAAGTACATCTAGATTGGATTTTACATTTAACCTTTGACCTACCAAGCCTCAACATGGAGGCAAAACAAAGGCAGCTTAATATTGGAACAGTAGGAGTCAATTTGTTGATTGGAAGAAAACAAATGAAACAACATCAGGGGCTGAGTTAATATGAATTTACTGATGAAGACATATTTGGAACCATTTTGCAGACAAGTCGAACGAATGAAACACAAAAATTCTGATTATTGAGATGAAAGTGATGAAATGGTATGAAATGACAGCAGCTTTAAATGTTATGATAACATCATTTGCTAAACAATCAATTGTTTTGGAAAAACAGTCAAACATTATGGATACCATGAATAATTCCCTGACTGCCATTGACTATATACATTGGTGAACTGGGAATGGAAAATGGCTATACTTGCTAGCACAATATGTTCTTATGCCTCGATCATCTACCATCTTTCCAATCTACCACATGCCTTGCAGACAATGGTTGATAACCAAAAAAGCAGCTTTGGATGCAAAAGCACAAATCCAACCGAATGCTCAAAAATCCTTTTCTGATACTAGAACAAAATCTACTCAAACTAATGAAATTATAATAGAAGCAGAAGTTTATGTCAATTATCATGAGGTAAGATATCAAGCAATACATCCACGAATCAAGCAATAATCAAAACAGGTAGGCACAAAATCTGGAGTCAGTAAACAAGAAAATAACAGTAGCACAGTAGTCAAATATAGAAGAGGAAAGTTGTGTTATTCCTATGAACCAAGAAGAAGAACTAGCATTTGTCCCATATTTATCATAAAGAGATGGAAAAAGGCTAAGGAAATTAAATACAGCAAGGATCAAGAACAAGGAGAAAAACATATATCGAATAACCAGATACAATAGTTCAAGGAAGCATTAACCTTGAAATATACAAGATACACAATACAGTGCAATAGAATTCATTATATTACAAAACATAGATCATAATAAGAGTACAAGCATGGACAGTTACCACCCAGCATAGCATATCACATATGATGAATTTCATGTACGAGCAAAATAAACAGCTGTAGAACGTAAACGTAGCTGATTTTAATGCTAGGTGTATATTATTGGAAGTCAATATAGAAGTCTGAATATGTGTATTAAAGATTTCTTATACCAATAAGGAATAAAAGTTCCATACTCTTGATAATTACCTTTACAAAATCTATGCATATTTAAATAAGATAAAAGACTGTATCCATGTATCAGAGTGGTTTCGTATAGTGAGATGTACACAAGGTGTAGCAAGACATTTTGAGAAGAAAACTAATAAATATAAAAAAGGAGGGAGGAAGAGGGGAAAGGCAAAGGAATAAAGTGAGTAGGTAGTACTCAGTGACAAGAAAAACCCACATGGATCGTAGGAGTTAGTACAATGATGCATCCAAAAAGGCTCTAATTCCCTCTCAAGAGCAACAAACTTGTACAAAGTAACCCAAATTAAAGAAGAAATCTGTGGAAATTACCCTTTTTTTTTAAGGTGGAGCATGAGTACTTCTTAGGAAGGCGACCCACGCCCACCATGTATGGTAAGAAATGTGGTTGAACGACTTCCATTCAGATAAAATGACCATGACAGTAATTGTTTAGAGCTGATCCAGTAAAGCCATAAAGGAGCTGTGTAGGGTATTCAAATCTTTAGATGCCCACGGGCCTAATATCACTGTGGTGTAGTCTAGAACTACCGGAGTATGGAAAATTGCTGATAATTGGGATTGGACATTGTCCCGGTAGGGTCGGAAAAGTCGACAAGGCTAAAACATATGCTGCTGAGCGCCAGTCTCTTCATCGCAGTTCCAACATTTGTCATCATCCCAAAGTTTTAATTTATGTAGCGGCTGGTGTCCAGTGTAGAAGATTCATAACAAAGTATTTTGCTTGGAAAATACCAGGACAAATTTTGTTTTTCAAGGCTAGATTATTGATGTTTTGCGAACTTTCTTCTGAATTGTCAGCTAATGAATCAGAATCACAATGTTTAGACAATTTAATAGCAAGAGAGGACTGTTGTGAGGGAAGGGAGCTAGAAAGTGTCATATAGATTTTGGAGGCAATACGACAAGACCTAAGCCAACTGGCCAGGCAGCTTGGTATGAAGGAATAACAGGTCTATGAGTTTTGGATAATTTGTCTTTCAACTTTAAAAAGTATAGAAGTCAAGCACTGAAAGATTGTAGTTTTGAGCTAAAGTAGAAAAAGGTAGTGGGTAGTTATCCTCACCAAATAAATCTTTAATTTGTGAAATGCCCTTGGATGGCCAAGTTTCCGGTGAGAAATTAGCAGAATCGATTCTAGTCTTGGGGTTATATCAAAGAGCTGTTAGCATGGAGTTTTGCAAAGGTTTGCAAACTATTTAATAGCCCCTATAGTGCTGGAGAAGATTATCCGTGATTAAGGAGCCTTAAATTTAGGAATTGTGATGATGGCTGAAAGATTAAACGGGGCGCACAAAGCAGACTCTATTTCCACCCATCGTGGAGGATTCAGGGGAGAAGGGACAAGCTAGAAAGCACCCTGAGCAGCTAGGAATGCTGATTGATACAGGCTCCAGTTAGGTAAATTACATCCCCCTAAACAAATACCTTTCCTAAGAAATGTATATGAGATTCGCGCCCTCTTATATCGCCATAAGAATTTAGAGGTTAATCTATCAATGTCCTGGAAAAAGGAGGGTGACATATTAAAAGGGAGCAAGGCTGAAACAAAATTAACAATAGGAGTAACCATCATTGTAAGAGTTAGGATTCTACCCCACCACAAAATAAATTTATGGGACCACAAATTTAGTAGATCTCTAATTTTGGAAATGGTCTGAGTTTCATTCAGGGCCAGAGTATCGGCTAAATCTTTATCAAACCAAATTCCCAAAAATTTAGTACGTTTTGGCTGCCATTTAAGGTCAGAATCACCCAAGTGGGCGGAGAAACAAAGCGGATTTAATGGAAATACTTCTGCCTTATCTCTATTTAGAAAATAGCCAGAAACCCGGGAAAACTTCAGTATAATGTGCGAACCACTAGGTATTGCCCTATCAATGTCCTCGCTAAATATAAGGACATAGTCTGCATGCACTTTGGTTTTGTACAACTTGGACCCCAATTGTAATCCTTTAATCTCCTGGTACAAATTTAATAATGTGAGGAGAGGATTGATGGTGAGATGAAACAATAACGGATATAGAGGACAACCCTGCCTTATTCCCTGATGAAGATTGAAGAAGGAGGAGGTATCGCCGTTGATTCTAATGTTAGCTTAAGGGTTAGAGTAAATAGCCATAATAATGGTGATGAATGACGAACCCAGATTGTGTGATCCGAGTACTGCATAAAGAAAAGGACAAGATACTTTGTCGAAGGCCTTTTCGGCATCCAGTGCAATTGCAGCAGTTGGAGCAGAAGAGAGACAACCTTTTTTGATTACATGGCAAAAGGTCTGCATGTTATTCCTAGTGAGCCGTCCTTTTACAGAACCTGTTTGTGAATCATGTATAAGCAAAGGAATAATGGACTCTAATCTTTGGCCAAAATGTTTGCAAAGATTTTCTCTTCTATGTTTAATAGCGATATGGGCCGAATAATTCTTTCGATCAGAATGATCTTTATCCTCTTTCAGGATGACCACAATTGTAGCTTTTGTTGCTGTACCTTAGACTTCACACGTTACAGCAAAGTGGTCTAATGTATTTTTCAAACGGCCCACAAGAGTGTGTAGAAAGTTCTTATAAAAGTCAATTGTGAACCCGTCAGGACCCTGGTCTTTACCTAAGCGTATTGATTTTATTGTAGTAATAGTCTCGCCTAGGGAGATGGGTTATTTAAGTGGTCCCTCTCCAACTCAGAGACCCGAACACACGGGAATAGATAGATGAAAATCTAAACATGCAGTCTTATCTAGGGGGTTCTGGGGTGTATATAGTTTCCCATAAAATTCCCTAAAGACCTCAAGTACTTCTTTGGTTTTAAATTTATGAGACCCATTTGAATCTTTGATTGATGAGATGTGATTGCTACTGACTTTAAATTTCAATGTATTAGCGAGGGTTCTACCAACTCTGTTTCTGAGAAGAAAAGTTTTAGATTTTGGTGCTTGAACTTGAAGATGAGCCCTTTTTCTAACAATGGAATTAAACATGTTAAAGTTGTTTCATTTCATGCAATAGGGATATGTCTTTGTAATGTCTGAATTCGTTTTCCTTCGGTTTTATTTCTGTCCCTAGGGATTGCAATCTATCTTTAATGTACCAATTCTTTTTGCCATACGCTTGATGATTTGCCCTCTAATAGCACATTTAAACTAATCCCAAAGAGTCACAGGGCAAGAGACTGAAGCCTTATTTTCTTTAAAAAACAATTCAATCTGATTCTTACTATCTGAAACATCAGACTCACTCTCCAAGATCTCCGAATTCAGCAGCCATATTCAAGGACCTGATTTATCTGGTCCACTTTGGATCGATAAGGATATGGCAGCCTGTTCCGAGATAAGAACGGGATGTATCTTAGGGTCAGTAGTAGCACTGGGAAGAGACGAGTCCACCAACAGGTAGTCAATATGAGAGAAGCTAGAATGTGGGAGGAGAAAAATGTGAAATTGCTACCTTTTGGGTTATGGAGTCTCCAAGCATCATGGAGACGGTGTGTTGCACGAAAAATAATCATTTATTTATGAGCTCCAAAGTGGATCAATTGGTAGATTAAAATCTCCTCCAAAAATCAATTGGGCTCCTTGTGGAACATCATTAATTTTTTTTTAGAGAGAGACTAAAATTTGGGTCATCAATATTAGGTGTGTAAATGTTCATTATATATAACTCCTTAACACAATTATTATTTAACCTGGAAAGCAGCCAACATCCATGGGAATCGTGTTCTGATGTAATAATCGAGAGGCCTGACTTTTTGGATAGAAGTGTGAGGACCCCATTCTTCTTCCCCTGCGATTCAAAGCATGCAACATCAGCTACCCATCCATTTCTCATGAGAGGAGCTTCCTTGAAGCCAATTTTGGTTTCTTGTAATAGTACAATGTCCCCACCTAGGTCTTTACAGTAGTCTAGAATGTTTGTTCTTTTCACAGGATGATTTAGACCCTTGGTTTTAAGAGAAATTACATTAATAGATGCCAATAAATAGTATGAGGAAATATTCGAGTCCAATACGGAGAGGGGTGCCGAAAGCAAGTGCTCTTGCCTAAGATCAGATAGCCAGTTGGGGATTGTAAGACTGTCACACTTCTTACAAGTGCTGAGTGGACAAGGAGGAGGAGGCCAAGGAAAGGAATCCAGAAACAACAAAAAACATGATGAGGCCACGAGGCCTCTACCCACCTGGGGAAGTCTGTAGCAGACAAAAAGCATGGGGAGTGTCATGTAAGTGCACAAAGGAGGCAGCTCAGGGGCTGGTGCACCCCACAGACTGGACACCTTGAGTATGTCAAAACAGCTACCACCAGATTCTGCTGCAAAGAACCATTACACAATGGATAACATATAAAACATTATGAAGTGTGTAGGAGAGTAGGATCTGCTTCACATGGGTACCCCCACTTTTTGCTGATGCTTCACTGTTTTTCGACATTAGTCTGGCTGGGGCCCTGCTAATCAGAACCCCAGCCTAGCTGCTTCCTCTCTAAAATGGTTTCCATGTGCCTTAGGCACATCACTGATTGGAATCTGGAGTGCCCTTATAAGTCCCTAGTATATGGTATACTATGTACCAAGGGCATAGGTACCTCAGAGGCCTACCAGGGGCTGCAGCATGTATTATGCCACCCTGGAAGGCCATCCAAACTGACACCACAGGTCTGCTACTGCAGCCTGGGTAAGGTGGTGCATGCACCTCTTACTGTGATATAGGTTACCTATATCACTAAATACATACACACATATAAACCTATAAGTCACTCCTAAGGCAGGCCTTATCAATCCTAAAGGCAGAATGCATGGTTCCTATGTGAGAGGGTGGCCCTGCATGAGCAGGGCCCCTCTGCAGAGTTCGGAGACCCTTCTCTGATGCTGTTTGTAGTGCAGCCTGACCATATACTCTTAAGCGCATTATAACCTCGCGTTAAATGCTAACTTTGGAATGGCTGCACCTAAACATGTCGTGTTTGGTGTCAAACATCTTGAATACTACCCCCCGCCAATTCTGGCAGCGGGGGTAGCATTCCACCCTTCTAGAGGGAAAGACATGTTAACTCTGGCTAGCCCGGTAACTTCTTTCCAAAGCCCTGGCATCACAAAATGGATGCTGCTGCCACAGACACGAGTCTGGCCTCCTGCTGCTGGACGAAACTCCGGCAGGGGAGGCCTGGACAATAGGTTTCTGTCCCAGGGAGGTGTGACCACCTCCCCAGACAGGATAATGTGTATTGGGGCTGGGCGGGAGCACTTTCGGGTGCTTTGAAGTCCTGCACTGGGGGCACATTTGGTGTCCCTAGTGCATACCCCAGTTCAAACCGGATCAGGGCTTGCAGCCCCTGCTTTGGCGCGAACTGGACAAAGGGAATGGGGTGTAGCCACCCCTCTGCCCTGACCCACCCATAGGTGGGGCCACAGAGTAGTCCAACCCCTAAACTTAGTATAAGTATAGGAACCCAGTCCTTAGGACTTTAGATTATCCCTGGACGAAACTCTGAAACAGAATCCTGGACCTTCAACGCTCTACTCACGATTAGAGGACAGAAGAATCTCCCTTGGGGTCAAGGAGTGACTCCCTGCTTGGCAGGCACCAAAGACGCATCTGTCTGGTTCGCATTTCTGAAGCTCCCGTCGGACGCCGAAGTCATCGCATCACCAGAGGTAGATTCTCAGACTTCTCTGAAGCTACCCTGAGTCCCCAGCAAAGCTGAGGCCTGTAGCTATCGTGGGTGATGTGAGACCATGACCCCTGGACCCTGAGCACATTTGCAAGTGCATCCTCTTCTGGGTCTCCCACGAAGTCGTGCTTTGGGCTCCGAATAGCCCTAGCCTCCAGCACCAACTGCACCGAAGATCACTGGCCTCCACTCCACGAGTGTCCTGTGAGCCAGATCCACGTGCGACGTCTTGAGGCTCCTTCGCGGTCACTAGCCTGTTGGCTAGTAGCCCTTAATGAAGGCCAATCTTTTTCTTACTTGGCATCCTGGTTGCTCCAGGCCTGCCCTCACTTATCCTTGCGGGGTGAGTTCCCCAGACCTTGCTGGTCTGCACCATCGATGATCTACATCTTCATCAAGACTTGCCTTTGCCAAGGCTTGTTGGGTCCAATCCGGTTGCCGACACCTCAGCACTCGAGAGACATCGTGTAACAGCCTGAATCCTGCTCCTGGTCGCCGACAACGCCTCCTGGACCTCGTGGCTGAAGAGTCAAGACGACTGTCAACGCACCTGAAGCACTCAACATCGGTGGGCATCTGTCCATCGCCTTCCTGGTCACTGGCTAGTGACCCAGACTCTGTCCCCTCTGCTTTCAGGTTCTTCAGATCTCCGATCCACTCTTGGATCCACCCGGACACTTTCCACTTGGTCGCCAGCAGCACTTTGCAGCAGATCGCCATTCAAATCGACGACGAAACCCGACCCCGAAAGGCACCTATGCACCCGGCTTCCCTGGGTGAGGTAACACGAGTACTCCGGTGCTCCCGTGGGTAGAGACTCTTCAAAGTACTAGTTCTCAAAGGGTTTGCTCCAAGTCCTCCTTTAAGTGTCCCTTTTCTTTAATTTCCTGATCGCGACTTTCTCCATAGAAGTCAACGGCGTATCGCGGCTGTGTATTTACACTGCACGCGTCCCCCGTGGGTCCCCTGTGTCACTACCTTGGGTGGTTCCTTGTGGTCCAAGCACTTCTAGAGGCTCTAGGCCTAGTGTCTAGTTCAGTCGTGGTTCTTATACCACTTTATTGGTATATGGTTTGGTACGCCCTAGGGCCCAAACGTGTATTTGTGCTATTACTGTGTTTAAATAACTTCTAACTTATGTATTTCGAACTCTAGCCTCATAAAGAGACTAGAGGGGTGTGTTTAGCAATAAATACATATATTTTGAATATATACCTGGTGTGGTGCTCTTTCATTTGGTCACTCAAGAGATTATAGACTGGTAAAACAAGCTGCTTTACATTCCTTCAAGACTTAGCCTGAAGGCTGCTCTCCATAGCTACCACTAGGATAGCTTTCAATAAGGTTGTCTTTAACCTATCTCCAATAAGGGGTTGTTTGGACTGGTGCAAGGTGCCCACTATAATTAGTGGACAGCATATACCAGGCCAACTTCTCACATTGGTGTGCAGCGTGTGGGATTCCAGCTTGCTATTGTTTTACCAGATAATCTCAATTGAAGTGATCAGCTGAAAACCACTAAAGGTACCTAAGGTACATATAATTTAAGCTTAGAATACAGTAAGTTCTACTGAACTTAGAGTTGTGTGTTAAGGGATAGCACAACCCTTTCTACAACTCAAAAGAGTTTAATAGGCCACACTAGAGTAGGTAGTGCATACACCACACCACACTAGTAATGTCTTTAAGGGTAGGATCTAAAGAATCCTTGCAGGAAGCCACTGAGCTTCCACCCTCCAAGTATGATACACTCCCATTCTTGGAATTGAGAGCATTATGTAACTTGAGGAAATTAAGGACAGGCCAAAGTCCCACCACCCAACACCTTAAAGAGTTGTTGGTGGCTTATGACCTTAGTAAGCCCTTGGGGACTGAAGGGGTAGGAGCTGAGGGTGGGGCAGGAGAGGAGGAAGGGGCCAGGGGTACCAATACCCCCAGCCCCCCCCCTGAAACTGGCCAGGAGGGTGACAATGACCCTGACCTGGATAACTCCAATCCCTCCTGTGGAAGATGAAGAGGATGATCAGGATGATGCCCTCTTTGTCCCCCAGGAAGGATTCTGAGTGTGCCCAGAAAGTCTAGATCTCCTTCTCAGGAGTCTAACCACTCTGGCACCTCAATAGGGAGCTCTGTCTCATCTCATAGGAGGGAATCCTCTCATGAGAGAAGAAAGAGGCTGGTTCAATATGAGGAAGCTCAGCTTGAAATCAGAAAACAGCAACTGGCTATAGACAGGGAGTCCCTAGATCTCTTTAGAGAGAGAAGAAAGTTGGGACTAGAGTCCCATGGTGGCAGCCATGTCCCCAGAGATAGGGAAAGGTCCTATGACCATAGGAACCTGAGCAAGATTGTCCCTCCCTATCAGAATGGGGATGACATCCACAAGTGGATAACTGCTCTAGAGAGGGCCTGTAAAGTACAGAGGGTCCCTCAGGAGCAGTGGGCAGCAATCTTGTGGCTCTCCTTTGCAGACAAAGGTAGAGATAAGCTCCTCACTGTTAGAGAGGAGGATGCTGATAATTACAAGGTCTTGAAGAGTGCTCTTATTGATGGGTTTGGCCTAACCACTGAACAGTACAGGTTGAAGTTCAGAGATACCCAAAAAGCACAGACTCAAGACTGGGTAGACTATGTGGATTGTTCTGCCAAGGCTCTGGAAGGCTGGTTGATGGGCAGTAAGGTGTGTGACTTCTCAGGATTGTACAATCTGATAATGAGGGAGCAGATTCTTAATAACTGTCAAAATCAGCTGTTGCATCAATACCTGGTAGACTCTGATCTGACCTCTCCCCAAGAATTGGGAAAGAAGGCAGACAAATGGGTCAGAACCAGGGTGAAGCAGAAGGTACAGAACCAAGGTGGGGAAACCAAGAAGCAAGATGCTAAGAACTCTGAAAAGGGTGGGGAGAAGGGTAAAGATCAAAAGTCTTCATCAGGCCCCCAAAAATCTTCTTCAGGTGGGGATTCACAGTCTACAAAAGGGAAAGGCCAAAGAAAACCATGGTGCAAGGTCTGTAAGCAAAAGACCCACTGGACCAGTGATTGCACGAAGTCCAAAGACTCAAGTCCAGCACCCACCAATGCCCCTAAGGCACCTGTTCCCCCTAGTACAGTTACAGTTGGTGGGAGTGCTCCAGCCAAGGGTTTAGTAGGGTTCACCCTGGGTACTGAGTTGGGCTCTGACCTAGTCAGAGAACTGACTCAGGCTGTGTTAGTCTGTGATGGAGGCATGGATGTGCCCTCCTCTATGAGTCCCAGTAATCTGGGCAAGTACAGACAACAGCCTTTAATCAATGGACGTGAGGCTTTGGCATTTAGGGACACAGGGGCAAGTGTCACAATGGTGACACAAGACCTTGTGAATCCTGGGCAAGTTATACTTGGTGAGATGTACCAAGTGACCAATGCTAGCAATGTCAGAACAGACCATACTCTGGCAGTTGTTAACTTCTCCTGGGGAGGGGTAACTGGCCTTAAGAAGGTTGTGGTGAGTGCAAACCTACCAGTCGAATGCTTGCTTGGCAATGACTTAGAGACTTCTGCTTGGGCAGAAGTGGAGCTCAGGACCCATGCAGAAATGCTGGGGATCCCTGCAGATGTGTTTGCTGTGACCAGGTCACAAGCCAAAATGTCTAGCACTGAACAGGCCTTGGATTCTGGAAGAATGGACCAAGGGCCTTCCAAGAGGAGGAGTAGTAGGGTTAAGGCAGTGCCTTCCCCTTGGCTCAGGAGGAAGATCAGTCCCTTGAGGGGGATGATCTCAGTCCTGAAGAAGGAACTGTCCCAGAGGAACTTGAACCTGACCAGGTTGAGTTCTTGGGGACAGGGGGACCTTCTAGGGCAGATCTGAGCCAGGAGCAGCAGAGCTGCCCCTCCTTGAACCCCTCAGACAGCAAGCTGCTGCTGAGGCTGCTGGGAAAGCTAGTGGTCCCCATACAGTGTATTGGGATGATGGACTCCTGTACTCAGAGAGTAGAGACCCCAAGCCTGGTGCTACCAGGAGGTTGGTTATACCTCTGAAGTTCAGGGGCTTCCTATTGACCCTAGCCCATGATATTCCCTTGGCAGGTCACCTGGGCCAGAACAAGACTTGGGACAGAATTGTCCCTCACTTTCACTGGCCCCACATGTCTGAAGACACAAAGGAGTTTTGTCGCTCTTGTGTAACCTGCCAGGCCAGTGGCAAGGCAGGTGGCACTACAAAGGCCCCCCTGATACCACTACCGGTGGTGCGGGTGCCCTTTGAAAGGGTAGGAATTGACATTGTTGGTCCCATGGATCCCCAAACAGCATCTGGGCACAGGTTTATCCTGGTGGTAGTGGATCATGCCACCAGGTACCCAGAAGCTATTCCCCTCAGGACCACTACAGCACCTGTGGTGGCAAGGGTCCTCCTGGGAATTTTCTCAAGAGTGGGCTTTCCTAAGGAGGTAGTATCAGACAGGGGTGCTAACTTCATGTCTGGGTACTTAAAAGCAATGTGGAAGGAGTGTGGAGTGACTTATAAGTTCACCACACCCTATCACCCACAATGCAATGGTTTAGTTGAGAGATTCAACAAAACCTTGAAGGGCATGATTAAAGCGCTCCCAGAAAAGCTTAGGCGAAGATGGGACATACTCTTGCCCTGCCTTTTATTTGCATATAGGGAGGTGCCTCAGAAGGGGGTTGGTTACAGCCCTTTTGAACTTCTGTTTGGCCACCCTGTGAGGGGTCCAATGTGCTTGGTGAAGGAAGGATGGGAGTTACCTCTCAAGCCCCCAAAGCAAGACATAGTGGACTATGTACTTGGTCTCCGCTCCCGGATGGCTGAGTACATGAAAAAGGCAACCAAAAACCTTGAGGCTAGCCAGGAACTTCAAACGGCCTGGCATGACCAAAAGGCTGTTCTGACTGTTTACCAGCCAGGACAGAAGGTGTGGGTGTTGGAGCCAGTGGCCCCAGCAGCTCTCCAAGACAAATGGAGTGGACCCCACACTATTGTTGAGCAGAAGGGTGAGGTTGCCTACTTAGTAGACCTAGGAACACCCAGGAGTCCCCACAGGGTTCTCCATGTCAACAGGTTAAAACCATATGTGGACAGGGCAGACATGGGCTTGCTCATGGCTACTGATGAAGGGCAGGAGGAAGAGAGTGACCCACTCCCTGACCTGCTCTCACAGAACCCTGACGATGGGTCAGTAGATGGTAGCAGCCTTGGCAGGCAGCCTCACTACTCCAGCAACAAACTGATTGTAGACAAGTGCTCAATCAGTTTAGACATATGTTTTCACTGACACCCAGTCAGACCACCTGGTGCACTCATGAAGTGGACACTGGGGACAGTCTGCCTATTAAAAATAAGATTTATAGGCAACCTGACCATGTCAGGGACTGTATCAGGACTGAAGTCCAGAAAATGTTGGAGTTGGGAGTTATTGAACCCTCAGATAGCCCTTGGGCTAGTCCAGTGGTCCTTGTGCCAAAACCTCACACCAGTGGTGGAAAAAGAGAGATGAGGTTTTGTGTGGACTACAGGGGTCTCAATGCAGTCACTAGGACTGATGCCCATCCAATACCAAGGGCAGATGAGCTCATAGATACTTTGGCCTCAGCCAAATATCTCAGCACATTTGACTTGACAGCTGGCTACTGGCAGATCAGACTAGCTGATACTGCAAAGCCCAAAACAGCATTCTCAACCCCTAGTGGGCATTATCAATTTGTGGTGATGCCCTTTGGTCTGAAGAATGCACCTGCCACTTTCCAGAGGTTGGTGAATACAGTTCTCACAGGTCTGAAGCCTATAGTGCAGCATATCTAGATGATATTGCTGTCTTTAGCTCCACCTGGGAGGATCACCTGGTCCACCTCAGGAATGTTTTACAGACCCTGCAAAAGGCAGGCCTGACTATCAAGGCCACTAAGTGCCAGATAGGGCAGAGTCAGGTTGTGGTACCTGGGCCACCTTGTGGGTGGAGGCCAGGTTCAACCTTTGCAGAGCAAGATCCAGACTATCATGGACTGGACTGCTCCCACTACCCAGACTCAGGTGAGAGCCTTCTTAGGCCTGACTGGGTACTATAGGAGATTTGTCAAGGGGTATGGATCAATAGTGACACCCCTGAATGACTTAACTTCTAAGAAAATGCCCAAAAGGTTCAGTGGACAGCTAGCTGTCAAAAGGCATTTGATGACCTGAAGCAGGCCATGTGCACTGCTCCCATTCTACAGAGTCCTGATTACTCCAAGAAGTTCATTGTTCAAACTGATGCATCTGAATTGGGGGTAGGGGCTGTACTGTCACAATTGAATGAAGAAGGTCAGGATCAGCCAGTAGCTTTCATTAGCAGAAGGCTGACCCCTAGAGAGAAACGTTGGTCAGCCATAGAGAGGGAGGCCTTTGCTGTGGTCTGGGCTCTGAAGAAGTTGAGGCCATACTTGTTTGGTACACACTTCCTGGTTCAGACAGACCATAAGCCCCTCTTATGGCTAAAACAAATGAAGGGTGAAAACCCCAAACTGCTTAGGTGGTCCATTTCCCTACAGGGGATGGACTTTACAGTGGAACATAGACCTGGGAGTAACCATGCCAATGCAGATGGACTCTCTAGGTACTTCCACTTAGAACATGAAGACTTAACTGGGCAAGGTTAGTTTAATGTCCCTACGTTTGGGGGGTTGTGTAGGAGAGTAGGATCTGCTTCACATGGGTACCCCCACTTTTTGCTGATGCTTCACTGTTTTTCGACATTAGTCTGGCTGGGGCCCTGCTAATCAGAACCCCAGCCTAGCTGCTTCCTCTCTAAAATGGTTTCCATGTGCCTTAGGCACATCACTGATTGGAATCTGGAGTGCCCTTATAAGTCCCTAGTATATGGTATACTATGTACCAAGGGCATAGGTACCTCAGAGGCCTACCAGGGGCTGCAGCATGTATTATGCCACCCCTGGAAGGCCATCCAAACTGACACCACAGGTCTGCTACTGCAGCCTGGGTAAGGTGGTGCATGCACCCTTTACTGTGATATAGGTTACCTATATCACTAAATACATACACACATATAAACCTATAAGTCACTCCTAAGGCAGGCCTTATCAATCCTAAAGGCAGAGTGCATGGTTCCTATGTGAGAGGGTGGCCCTGCATGAGCAGGGCCCTCTGCAGCATTCGGAGACCCTTCTCTGATGCTGTTTGTAGTGCAGCCTGACCATATACTCTTAAGCGCATTATAACCTCGCGTTAAATGCTAACTTTGGAATGGCTGCACCTAAACATGTCGTGTTTGGTGTCAAACATCTTGGAATACTACCCCCCGCCAATTCTGGCAGCGGGGTAGCATTCCACCCTTCTAGAGGGAAAGACATGTTAACTCTGGCTAGCCCTATAACTTCTTTCCAAAGCCCTGGCATCACAAAATGGATGCTGCTGCCACAGACACGAGTCTGGCCTCCTGCTGCTGGACGAAACTCCGGCAGGGGAGGCTTGGACAATAGGTTTCCTATCCCAGGGAGGTGTGACCACCTCCCCAGACAGGATAATGTGTATTGGGGCTGGGCGGGAGCACTTTCGGGTGCTTTGAAGTCCTGCACTGGGGGCACATTTGGTGTCCCTGTGCATACCCCAATTCAAACCGGATCAGGGCTTGCAGCCCCTGCTTTGGCGCGAACTGGACAAAGGGAAAGGGGTGTAGCCACCCCTCTGCCCTGACCCACCCATAGATGGGGCCACAGAGTAGTCCAACCCCTAAACTTAGTATAAGTATAGGAACCCAGTCCTTAGGACTTTAGATTATCCCTGGACGAAACTCTGAAACAGAATCCTGGACCTTCGACGCTCTACTCACGATTAGAGGACAGAAGAATCTCCCTTGGGGTCAAGGAGTGACTCCCCTGCTTGGCGGGCACCAAAGACGCATCTGTCCGGTTCGCATTTCTGAAGCTCCCGTCGGACGCTGAAGTCATCGCATCACCAGATGTAGATTCTCAGACTTCCACGAGGCTACCCTGAGTCTCCAGCAAAGCTGAGGCCCGTAGCTATCGTGGGTGACGTGAGACCGTGACCTCTGGACCCCAAGCACATTTGCAAGTGCATCCTCTTCTGGGTCTCCCACGAAGTCGTGCTTTGGGCTCTCAGTAGCCCTAGCCTCCAGCACCAACTGCACCGAAGATCACTGGCCTCCACTCCACGAGTGTCCTGTGAGCCAGATCCACGTGCGACGTCTCGAGGCTCCTTCGCGGTCGCTAGCCCGTTGGCTAGTAGCCCTTAACGAAGGCCAATCTTTTTCTTACTTGGCATCCTGGTTGCTCCAGGCCTGCCCTCACTTACCCTTGCTGGGTGAGTTCTCCAGACTTTGCTGGTCTGCACCATCGACGATCTACATCTTCATCGAGACTTGCCGTTGCCAAGGCTTGTTGGGTCCAATCCGGTCGCCGACACCTCAGCACTCGACAGACATCGTCTACCAGCTGGAATCCTGCTCCTGGTCGCCGACAACGCCTCCTGGACCTCGTGGCTGAAGAGTCAAGACGACCGTCAACGCACCTGAAGCACTCGACATCGGTGGGCATCTGTCCATCGCCTTCCTGGTCACTGGCTAGTGACCCAGACTCTGTCCCCTCTGCTTTCAGGTTCTTCAGATCTCCGATCCACTCTTGGATCCACCCGGACACTTTCCACTTGGTCGCCAGCAGCACTTTGCAGCAGATCGCCATTCAAATCGACGTACGAAACCCGACCCCGAAAGGCACCTATGCACCCGGCTTCCTGGGTGAGGTAACACGAGTACTCCGGTGCTCCCGTGGGTAGAGACTCTTCAAAGTACTAGTTCTCAAAGGGTTTGCTCCAAGTCCTCCTTTAAGTGTCCCTTTTCTTTAATTTCGTGATCGCGACTTTCTCCATAGAAGTCAACGGCGATCGCGGTTGTGTATTTACACTGCACGCGTCCCCCGTGGGTCCCTTGTGTCACTACCTTGGGTGGTTCCTTGTGGTCCAAGCACTTCTAGAGGCTCTAGGCCTAGTGTCTAGTTCAGTCGTGGTTCTTATACCACTTTATTGGTATATGGTTTGGTACGCCCCTAGGGCCCAAACGTGTATTTGTGCTATTACTGTGTTTAAATAACTTCTAACTTATGTATTTCGAACTCTAGCCTCATAAAGAGACTAGAGGGGTGTGTTTAGCAATAAATACATATATTTTGAATATATACCTGGTGTGGTGCTCTTTCATTTGGTCACTCAAGAGATTATAGACTGGTAAAACAAGCTGCTTTACATTCCTTCAAGACTTAGCCTGAAGGCTGCTCTCCATAGCTACCACTAGGATAGCTTTCAATAAGGTTGTCTTTAACCTATCTCCAATAAGGGGTTGTTTGGACTGGTGCAAGGTGCCCACTATAATTAGTGGACAGCATATACCAGACCAACTTCTCACAAAGTGGAGGCCAGATCCCAATCGCACCTCCCAGAAAAGAGACAAATACATATGGACATTTAGGGTGATGGACCGACTTTAAATGATACTGTGAAGAAGTAAATTATAGGGGTCCTGAAAGCAGGGCATCAGAGTCAAGTCATCATGTGAGCATAACAACTACGGGCCATATTATCAAGAACGGCGATAACATTATCGCCGCTTTAGCGGCAGGAAACTGCTGCTAAAGCGGCGATAAGGGGCTTTATAATATGCCCTATAGAATTCCAATAGAAGCCCAGGTTTGATGTCCTTCACACCAGAACCTGGGTTTCTATTGATTCTATATGGCATATTATCAAGCCCCTTATCGCCACTTTAGCGGCAGTTTCCTGCCGCTAAAGCGGCGATAATGTTATCGCCGTTCTTGATAATATGGCCCCATGTTTCTCAAGTGGAAGGTGCAAGAGAGAGGCAGCCCAAATCCATTAACCCAACCTCGAGGACGAAAACAGAATATGATAAAAATAAAAAGAGAACATCCATTGTGCGCAGAAATAATCCAACAATATTTAAACTATTCAACCTCTTAATACAGAACTTGCTAGAAAAACAAGAGGGAAACACAACTCAATGATATCAGTACAGTGAAGGAATGTTTAGATACCCAGTAATATCCTAATGTGTAAAGGGAGGCAGAGTGACCAAAAATTAATTTGTGTTCCAAATCCATCTCTGAATAAAAAGCTAGCAAGTGACCAGAACACTCATCAGGAGAAGATGAGGAGATATTACTCAAACAGTCATCCTACATGAGGGCAAGAGACATGTATTAATAGATACTCTGAGTTAACAACAAAACCCTGTTAGTTCAGAACCTCCCATACACAACGGGTAACCTTTAAAAGTACTGTAAATGGAGCAGGAGAGGGTTAATACCCACAAAACCTTGCGCTTAAAATAACTATTATTTCAACCTGATGTATATTGGGAGAAGGTGCCTTACAAAATTGGGCCTCACTTCCAGGCAGTACAGAAAAACATTCTGTAACCCCCTTAAGACACCCCTTAAGAGACCTATGAAGGAGAGCCTGCATCCATTAATGTTTTTGTTTTGTTAACTAAGAATGTGGTTAGATCTGAAGGATCCGTAAAAACATGTGGATGGCCCCTGAAGTTGATTCTGAACTTGGAAGGACCTGAGAAAGAGAAAGGGATCTGCATGTTTGTGAGTAGTTGCCGAAGAGCTAAAAAAAACTTTCAGAGGAATGACCGTATCTCTCGCAAAGTCTTGTGAGATTGAAATGTTGTGACCCCTCCACATAATAGATCTGATCCATCTCATTTGTGCCAAAATTTGTTCCAATATTTGTGGCACAGTAGTTTGAATATTAGAGGGCGTGGAGCCACTATATTCTTATTTCTGTAAGAGGGTATCCTATGAGCCCTCTCAATCTCAAAATCCTTAACAAATGTTAGTTGAAGTACTTCTGGGATCCAGCAAATTAGGAAGTCCGAACCAAACTGCTGGATTTTTCAACCTCATCAGGCAGACCAAAAATGCGCAGATTACTGCGTCTGTTCCGGTCCTCCTGATCAGTAAGATCTCTTCTCACTGCTAAAAGAGTGCACTCCAGAAGATGTATCTTCTTGTCCTGAGTATTTTAAAGTCCTCCACATTACTGATCCTTGTTTCAGCATTGGAGATCATGATGGTTAAATCTTTTAAATCTTTGCGTATCCCAGCTACATCGATTTGAAGGAGATCTGTGTTTGTTTTGGTGCTTTGCGCAATGTCATGTACTGCATTAAATTTCACTAAGATTGCCTCCAGAGCAGATGAGTCAGGACCACATTTCACAGGAGATTCTGAGATCGGAGGAAACTGGTTGGAACGCTTCAGACTAGCTTTGGTGTCTCTTTCTTTCGGATTATTTTCTTTAGATTCAGCCATAATGAGCTCTTACTGTGCAAAGCAAGGACTTGTTCTTTGTTTTAACCTCTGCACAGCAGCTACAGTATGACTTAACAAATCAAGGAGGCACTTTAGCAGGAACCATATTATACTTCTTAGATGAACTGAAGAAAAACTGCTGAAAGCAGGACACCAGACAGCGCGGGCAGCTGCCCCTTCTAAGCGAAACACAAGGCTTCCTCTTGTGAAAGGTATCATTAGATAGCAATAGCAGACATTAGATGTTAACAATTAGTGCCTCACACACTAGAAGGCAGGAGCCCTCCTCTTAGTAGTTTCTCACACAGGGCAGCTCACAAGTGCATAGAACAGGTTGTGCGCCTAACAGGTTGACCTCAGAACAAATGAAACAAGCACCAAAATCTTGCCATAGCGAGAAAGAGGCAAATACATAAAAAAAAATTGCTTGACTTGAACTGCACAATAAATGGACTTTTACTTAGTAGAGAAGCTGTGAGCCACGAAAGTAACCAGCCAATATCCAGGTCATGTTCACTTGCTCCGCTCAAAACTTCCCAGCTCTCCTGAACAGATCAACTTTTATAAGGCTGTATGCCACAAAAGGAGCAAAGCCTTAATGTGAGGAGAGAATGGGCACTGCCGCCAGTTTGTAAGCGCTGACTCACCACATAAATCAAAACTTCTGTGAGGGTAAAAGCGCACAGGGAGTTTGACAGGCGCTTACCGAGGGCTTGCTGATTTTATTATCCCTCACGGATCTTCAGGCAATGTATGCTTCATGTTGTACATGGTATGCTGATTGAGCCCTGTACTGAGACTCTAGAGGTAGCAGGCGTCAGACTCACGCCATCTTGAGAGTGCTGCCACATCTAAGTCAGACCGTTGATTTCGTCCAGGAAGCAGCGATAAATATGAGCCAGCAGGTGTACATCAGGTGCCCTCCCCTTCCTGGTTCCTCCGACGTCCGAGAAACTCAACCGCAGCATGATCAAGTAGCCGTCCGGCTGCGAGGTCGCTGCCAGCCCCTGCGGAGCTTAGTAGGGAGCCTCCATCTTGCTCCGGCTCCAAGTCACAACCCCATTTCAGACACAATTTTTGATGAAAACGATCACAAAGATATGGGAAAGATTGACTCTGCTTTCAAATTGAGAAGTAATTCCGGTCTAACCTATGCAACATCAAATGCAGGTAAAAGGATGAAAGTAACTTGATTAAAGACGTGCCAGTTTACCAGACACAGAGAATAAAGACTCTAAGACTAGACATTGAATATTTGTGTCTCTTATTAATTAAATTAAAATTACTGAAGAGATTATTGTATTTTACCAATTTATTTTATGTTCCACCAGGAAGGGATAGCAAAAGGCAAACTATAGCAAAATTGATTAACTTTCTATCATCCTTTCTGTCATTGCAGAATGCAGATAACATAATATTGGCAGTAGATTTCAATTAAAATGTATTGCTAACTTGCATAGATTAAATTGAACTGCAAGAAGAAGACACTTTATGGAACATCCCAAAAGAATCCATTACAACACAAAGTAGGTACACAATCAGTAAACGACTACATAAATCTTTTCAGAAGATGAGAGTAGGAGTATACACTGGCAGCTTAAAGTCAGATAATAAATCAACATTTGCTCATGTTGCGAGAACCAGAAATGTAGTGCTTGTTTACAAACGTACTTCTATGGAGTTAGCAGTATTGGCTGGTAATTCTGGCAGGCAGGGCGGTGGGTGGGCCACACATGACATATATACACTCACATCCATGCATACACAAATGTGCACACACACACCCGTTCACAACAATCCCTCACAACAAATCCATACATTTATACATATATGCACGCACGCACCAAACCTTCAAAAACAGAAAACTTGCCTATCCTGTAGCTCAGAGAGAGAAGAGACACAGAGGTCCAAGGAGGGCTGGGACTGCTACCTTCCCTTAAGGCCAGTCAATGAGGGAAGGCAGCAGTCCCATACTCATCACAGAGTGGGATGGGTTCAGTGAGAGTGGCTGACCCCAACTGCCCTGTGACGAGGAGTGACTGATTGACACTCAGCCCTGGGCACTTTAGGGCTTAAAACTGAAGCACCCAGGTCCAAGGCAATCAGTGGTGCTCCCCTTCGTCACAAGGGAGAGGGCCCTGAGGCAATTTTGCCAGGATGAGGAGGTCACGCCCACAGGGCTCCGAAATCCTCAGCCTGACAAAGTTCAGCCCAGGCAGCCAAGAGCCTGCGCATTTAGAGCACATCTAGCTCCTGGCTGCCTGACCTGAACAAGAAGAGTGTCTGTCAGGCTGACCTTTGCTCAGCCTGACAGACACTCTTCCTCTCTGAAAAAAGGTTAGGGAGCTTGGACCCTTTGCCTATATGGATGAGTCGCTGCAGGGAGTTAGTAAACTGCTTCTCTGATCATTATATTCCATAAACTATGAACTTAGCTCTAAATGAATATTAATACCATGCATCAATGCTGTGGCTACAATCAAGGGAGTTGAACAAGTATGGTGCCCCCCTACATAACCCTGCACCATGTGGCAAGCACCGCATGGTGCAGGGATATGCAAAATGTGTTTCTTTTGTACTGTGGTATGCGCTGCAGCCCGCTGCACACTCTGCAATTCTGAATATACACATTGCGACTGCCTTGAAGGCGGTCGCAACCTTATATCGATGGCGGGACCACCGACAGTTAGTCGGGCAGACCTGTTCCTGACAGCATGGCTGTCGGACGAAAGTCCAACTGCCATCATAATGAGGCCCATAATTAGTAAAATGTATTAAATATATCTTGAAATATTAAATAAAGACCTCATTCATCCCTGGTGCAAAAATGTTATGCTGAGATTAATGCCCAACCTCACCATGATATATCACTACCATGGACCATTTGACTGTTGTAGCAAATGTATTCCGTCAATTTAGTCCTCCAGACATTTTTGCTTTTGACAACCCGGTTTTAGGACTTTTACTGTGAGCATGTCTCACTACCCGGATCTCAATCACAGTAAATGTGTGATAATTGGACTGAGCGTGCTAACCACCAATGTAAAGTTTTAAGATAAGCCCCCTGCTGCACAGCTAAAGTAAGAGGCTCTGGCCGGTTACATGTGAACACATGTGCACACATGTG
The DNA here is from genome assembly GCA_963921515.1 of Calotriton arnoldi. NCBI lineage: Eukaryota > Metazoa > Chordata > Amphibia > Caudata > Salamandridae > Calotriton > Calotriton arnoldi. The sequence continues at coordinate 53,814 of CAWUFW010021910.1, forward strand.
TGAGCATGTGTGTGGGCTGCGTGTGTGAAGCTCCTCTCTTGCACAGCCTAATATCTGCACAGAGGTGTCCTGCTGCAGTAGGCACTCTTCAGGGATTGGTGCTGATATGGAGAAGGCCTTATTATGAGTGGGTATTCTTAGCGTGGCTCTGTAGGGATTACTGAAGGTCTGTGTTGCTTATACGGTATTACACATTATGGTCAAAATCTGCCCTTATAGCACTGTAAGGTTTGTCATATTTCCCTGGTGAAGCTCAGAATCAGATTCCAGGCCTTTGCCATCCCCCCTATTGGGCCAAGTTAATTACTCTGCTTCCTAGCAGAGTGATCAATGGGCTTCCCACACAATAGAGAAATTAACAGTGCTTGACCTTGTTCCTGGAAAAGGAAGGGGTGGTGAGGAAATATCCATCTGTTAATTAGCTTGTCACACTGCACCTGGGCTAAAACAGCCCAGGCCCACTGTCATAAAGGAGGAGGGAACGACCTCTAGAGCCAACTTAGGAGGGGCTTGCTTTTGAAGTTTTGGTGGGAAGAGATCGGGTATCTCTGTCATCAAGGGGCAGAGCTGAGGCTCTCAGGGGCGCTCTTTCCATAGGCATCTTATCGTTTCCATATTTGTTTGTTCCAGAATGCTGTGCAGGAGGGTTGGGGTAGGTGTAGAGGGATGATGTGGCACCCTAGGTTTGGCCAGGGGTGGCAGGTTACTAGAACTTCCAACCCCACTTAAAAGCCCCTGAAAAAGGGGGAACCAGTTGACGGCACCCTGGACCTGGAAGCGACGGCAGCAAAAGCACGCCACACTGGAAGGACAAGTCGCTTGATGCCCTGCAAGGATGAACTAAAGGACTTCAACTCCAGCTGACCAGCAGTGGCTATGGTTCCATTATGCCCACTATGGAACAGTTGGGGGAATAGACTTGTTGGGGGTCCCTGGATGGTTGTCCTCGGACTTGTGTGTACTTGACTAGACTCGTCTGACCCAGCAGTGCCCTTCAAGAAACCAAGAGGCTCTGGGCCCAGGGGGTGTGGTAGAGAGGGTATTTTGCTAGCTGGTTGTGGGCGAACTCCCACCAGCAGGTGAAGAGAACCAGGAGCCAGGCAGAGGACAGGTCAGGTGTAGGGAGTCAGATAACCCAGTTCGCCACAAAGTGTGCACTTTTAGAGATAATGCTCCTGGTGACTCGGGCGAACCATTTAATCGAAGGAGGAAGGAAGAAGCAAAGATTCATTTGGCTTCCATTGGATATAGTCAAAAATCAAAGGGGAATGAATCACACATGGTAAAGACCCTCGTTCACATTAAGCATACGGTGCAGTATATCTTGATTCTCTGCTCTGTTGTTTAAGTGAGTAGTATCATCATTGGGTCTTTTATCACTTGAGTGCTCGGTTCTCCAAGTGATCTCCTTATCCTCTACCAGGAGGTAGACTGTCTGGTTTTGCGACAGTTGTGAAAAGTAAGTGCGAAGGTGTGTTGTGAAGAGTGAGGTTAAAATTGTCTCCTGTCCTCAGTTAAATCTTTTATTTACCAAGGATCGGGCAAGGTTAAAAAGGTGAATTGGTGGTGCTGTTGCGGAAGTGTCAATGTCCCACTGCGCCTGATTGTAGGTCTTAATAGGTCGACATGTTTCGGCCCTTAGTAGCCCTCACAGGTCTGTTGGCCTTCTTCAGGACCAAATCGCAGTAAGCTACATTAGGGATTTACATTAGAGATTTAACTGAGGACAGGAGGCAATTTTGACCTCACTCTTCACAACATACCTTCGCACTTACTTTTCACAACTGTTGCAAAACCAGACGGTCTCCCTCCTGGTGAAGGATAAGGAGATCACTGATGAAAATCGGTCCAATGGTGCAGGAGAAATTTATCTGCAAAGTCTGCCCTTTGAAAAAAGATTTACAAGAAACATGAGCACATAGCACTCCACCTGGATTTCTGAAAATACCCCCAAGAACAGTCAAGCCCCTGGGGTCAAGGCAGCCACTTTTGAAAAAATAGTGTGCCCCTTTTAGGGGCGTAGGCTTGCTTGGGGCCCCCTCTGCCAAATCATAATTGTCCCCAGGCACCACCATCTCCCCTATTTCCCTGCCTCGGGGGCCATATCATCTGAGATAAGGATTTGTTCTTTGGATGCGTTGCTGCCCCCGTGTCCATGTTTGGAGTGGCGGATGCACCCATCACCACATTGCCGCTTATGCGGGTGTGAGCAGAAAACACAGCTGCTACTACTGTGGAAGCAGAAGATATGCTGGCACCCGTGTACTGCATTAGGAGTACCAAGCATGCACAGGGAGCCAGCAGGAGCTGTGGTGGTCTGGGGTTCCCCCTGCTGCCCCCCCATGAAACATAACACTGTGAGTGCCTGAGGTGGGACCTGGGCACCCAAAAATAAAGTAAAATGAAACCACAGAGATGGGACACAAGACCACATTCATAAAGAAACAAGGAGTGGGACACTCACTCATCGAACATTCAAGGATCAGGCCAGAAGTTTCCCATAGTGCCTTTCGAGGGGGGGTAAAATTTCAATATATTTTCCTTTGTGGTGCCCCAAGGAGGGGCTGGGGCACCGGCAATGTTTTACAGATGTGTTGTGGGAGGGGGAGCAGGGCGTGCAGCAGCCCCCCAAGAATGGGTAACCCTTCCACATCCAAGGGATCAAATCTCTGAGAGGTTTGCCTATGCTTTAAGAACTCCCAGACCTGGAGCATTTGTTCTTGGGATCTGGAGTGTGAGGGTCCCTTGTGGTCGGTCTTATGGGTGACATGGTAGTCTAAAAGAAATAAAAGTAATTTCAAATTTATAATGCTTTGTTGACAACATTGGTACTGACAATGCAATGTTTCCATTATATTGAATGCTATTTATTTTTAATACTGTGCTTGATTTCAACGGTGATGCAAAATTGCATTTGTGATAGTGACTGCCTTTACTAATGTGGTAACACCTTGACAAAGCCAGTAGGCCCGCTGTATTTACAATGGCACCCCTTATATTGCAGTGTTGTATAGGTGGGGGTTTAGTGGCCACAGGGTTCAGCACCCACTAAGAGTGTAATGTGATATGAGGGTGACTCTAAAGTATTTCCATCTAGTTGATGTCCACATTTGTGATTTAATTCATAGTATTTAGTAGTAGTGTGTGTGTGTGTGTTTGTGTCTGTAATAAACTTAATTTTAATTTTTCAAAGAGAAGGCACTGACTGGACAATGATTTATTGAGTTTTGTTGCTGTTTACTGGTGAATTGGGGGTACTAGTCCACACTACCTCCTGTGAGTAGGCCTTGGACTGCTCTGGTTTGCTACCTTCAAAGAAACAGGTGCTACAATGGGGTACCTGGTTAGCAGTAAAAATAAAATTGCGGAATTACTACGTGTAAAGGAGTCACATCCTTCAAAGACAATAACCCAATTTCTTACAACTATAATATCTTAAATTGAGATTTGGATTATATGATGAGGGAATTAGACAACCATGGAACTATGGAAGACAAAGCGCTACATATAGGTTTTGTAATGACATCAAAGAAAACATAGTTTTCCTTATCTGTTATTGCCTGGCTTTTTTAACACAATTTAAAATGTTGTTACTGCCATCATCACGAGCCCGGGCATAAGGAATTGTAATGAAGCAGTCCTAGCTTTCTTCAATAGCACAGAAAACATTTAATTAACCGTTTTGTGAAGTATGCCTACTTAATTCAAATGCATTTGGCCACAGAATTTAAGATCATTATCTGGTTTTAATTTTAGATGGCCTTATATTTATCCTGCTTTTTCACTATTGCAAATACACAGAGTGAAAGCATTTGAAACTGCATTTTAGGGCATACATGTAAATCTATTTTAATAGGTATTGTTTTTGTTAGCTTTATTTCCTTTGCACAAAGTTTTATATTGTATGAATTTAGTTAACTAACAATAAACAATATTTATCATTTTGACATAGCCTTTTTGTGTGGCATGATGAAAATATCAAAAATTATATCAAAAGCATGTTGCAAGGAACCATCTGGAGTCAGCTCCCATTTATCTTGAGGACACACTTGGGGATCTGGGCTCAATTTGTCAGCGACCTGCTGATTTACTCTTCTTTATGTTGCCTAATGCATAAATAGACATTTTAATTTTCATTAAACTTTCATGGCCTGATTCACAAGGAGTCTGGCAGTAAGTCAGTCAGTCAGTCAAATGTCTGCTTATTGGGACCATAGTACATTGAACTATTGCAAAACAAAGTAAAAGAAAGGGGATTCCCATTATATGGTTCAAATTAGTTAAAATCATCCCTTGTTCATTCATGACATAAACTGAATATCAAATTGAACAAATATAACTCTACAAATCTACATAATGATAATTATTCTGTCTAAGATTTTATACACATTTTACAAAAAACAGCTGAAAGGATTATTTTGTCCTTATCATATTTACGAATGCACACCAGCACTTGTTACATCCAGGGAATGTATAGCAAATAAAAACCATATTTACAATATTCCCTTGCTTCCCATATCGTATAGGATAACACAGTACAGGCAAATATAGGGTTAACACCAATCCTAAATTTTTAAATTCTATATCTTATAGGTTGATCTGGTAGCATAAAGATGAACGGAAATATCAAATCATTACTCCAGGAATTTATCAAGTGAGAAACTGTAGTCTTTTTTTGTAAATATTGCAAGTCATAACCCAAGACATTATTTCTATTTTCATATTTAAGTCAAATTGGGAGATTATCAGAGGAGCATCCAAGGAGGGATAATCCAAGGAAAGCAGATCAACTATTGTTTTCATCTTCCCCCTAGACTCGCAGACCATCTCAGCCTACTATACAGGAGATAATTTTTACATTAGAAGGCAAGTTTATCTAGTAATGTAATCCAAAATTTCATCAGTATAAAGTACCAGGAGACTGATCTTATTTCCCTTTTTATTGCCTATATCATAGATAATTTAGGGAGATTCAAGAGTAGTTTTAGACACTAGATCCCGGCCGGAAGCGCACCTAACAGTATTCGTCCGGAAAAAAATCCAGCCGATTGCGTGTTTCCCGACCGATTCGAACATTCGTCCGGACGAACAAGTACGATGCGTATAACAACCCAGTTTCCGAGCGAGCCGTACTTACCCAATTCAGCTCTTGTTCCCCGCCCGAGCCGGATCCGTAAACGCCGAATCGAGTCGTACGGAAGCAAATACACAGCACCTTCCGGCCGGACGAGTACGATGCGCACTCCGTACGCGCCGAACCCGTCGCTACGTCCGGGACGTTTGAGCATCCGGGCGAGCCGTACATAAGCTCCGTTTCGCGCCACAAGACGATCCACGGCTACGAGACGAACAAGCCTGCTACGAGTACGACTCGAAGACACGAGAAACCCGAACGAGACGATCCAAGCATGAATCCCATTGCGCAGGTCCTACCTATACTCTACATCTATTACCGGGATCGGCACGGACGCGTACGGCGCAGACGGTAAGTCAAACACCAACAATACAAACAAATGACATGTACACGAAATATGTCACACACACATAGGGAGGCACAAATGACGTACACTAGCAACAGCAGAACCATAGGGGTGGGATGGCCATCACCAATGCCATACACACCCATAGGGGGCTGGATGCCTGCCACTACCACCACCCCACTCAGGGGGGGCTGGATGGATGTCACTACTACCATCCCCACCCTTAGGGGGATGGATGCCTACCACTACCACCACCCCTACTCAGGGGAGCCTGGATGCCTACCACTACCACCACCCCTACTCAGGGGGCTTGATGCCTGCCACCACCACCACCCCTACTCAGGGGGCCTGGATGCCTACCACTACCACCACCCCTACTCAGGGGGGCTGGATGCCTGCCACTACCACCACCCCTACTCAGGGGGGCCTGGATGCCCATCACTACTACCATCCCCACCCTTAGGGGGCTGGATGCCTACCACTACCACCACCCCTACTCAGGGGGCCTGGATGCTACCACTACCACCACCCCTACTCAGGGGGGGCTTGATGCCTGCCACCACCACCACCCCTACTCAAGGGGGCTGGATGCCCATCACTACTACCATCCCCACCCTTAGGGGGCTGGATGCCTGTCACTACCACCACCCCACTCAGGGGTGGCTGGATGCCTGTCACTACTACCATCCCCACCCTTAGGGGGATGGATGGCCACCACTACCACCATCCCTACTCAGGGGGGGCTGGATGCCTACCACTACCACCACCCCCACTCAGGGGTGCCTGGATGCCTGTCACTACTACCATCCCCACCCTCAGGGGGCTGGATGCCTACCACTACCACCACCCCTACTCAGGGGGGTCTGGATGCCTGCCACTACCACCACCCCACTAAGGAGGGGCTCGATGCCTGTCACTACTACCATCCCCACCCTTAGGGGGATGGATGCCTACCACTACCACCACCCCTACTCAGGGGGGCCTGGATGCCTGTCACTACTACCACCCCCACCCTGCGGGGGCTGGATGCCCACCACGACCACCACCCCAACTCAGGGGGGGCTGGATGCCTGCCACTACCCCCACCCCACTCAGGGGGCTGGATGCCTGTCACTACTACCATCCCCACCCTTAGGGGGATGGATGCCCATCACTACTACCATCCCCACCCTTAGGGGCTGGATGCCTGCCACTACCACCACCCCACTCAGGGGTGGCTGGATGCCTGTCACTACTACCATCCCCACCCTTAGGGGGATGGATGGCCACCACTACCACTACCGCTACTCAGGGGGCCTGGATGCCTACCACTACCACCACCCCTACTCAGGGTGCCTGGATGCCTGTCACTACTACCATCCCCACCCTCAGGGGGCTGGATGCCTGTCACCACTACCATCCCCACCCTTAGGGGGATGGATGGCCACCACTACCACCACCCCTACTCAGGGGGGGCTGGATGCCTGCCACTACCTCCACCCCTACTCATAGGACGGGTAATGCATGACACAACCATCATACTCCCACATAAGGAATGTCTGAAAATTACATCCCCCAACACCATGACAAGCGTGTGTAGTCTGTGACAAATGCCTACAACACTGAACATGACATTGAACATACAATGTGACCCCTAGCACATGTGTCACACATACATGTGTGTGGCCTCCACAATGCAAGCAGACCATAACCACTGTGGGAATGGGGTATAACACCCCATCATCACAGTGACCAAATGGTAGGTGTGGGGTCCATAGCTGATGCACCTTTTGAACAGTGTGGCAATGGGGCCCAAAGCCCCATCACCACAGTGATCAAAAGGGAAGTGTGGGGTCCAAACCTGATGCACCTTTTGAACAGTGTGGCAATGGGGCCCAAAGCCCCATCACCACAGTGACCAAAAGGGAAGTGTGGGGTCCATAGCTGATGCACCTTTTGAACAGTGTGGCAATGGGGCCCAAAGCCCCATCACCACAGTGACCAAAAGGTAGGTGTGGGGTCCATAGCTGATGCACCTTTTGAACAGTGTGGCAATGGGGCCCAAAGCCCCATCACCACAATGCCTACAACACTGAACATGACATTGAACATACAATGTGACCCCCTAGCACATGTGTCACACATACATGTGTGTGGCCTCCACAATGCAAGCAGACCATAACCACTGTGGGAATGGGGTATAACACCCCATCATCACAGTGACCAAATGGTAGGTGTGGGGTCCATAGCTGATGCACCTTTTGAACAGTGTGGCAATGGGGCCCAAAGCCCCATCACCACAGTGACCAAAAGGGAAGTGTGGGGTCCATACCTGATGCACCTTTTGAACAGTGTGGCAATGGGGCCCAAAGCCCCATCACCACAGTGACCAAAAGGGAAGTGTGGGGTCCATAGCTGATGCACCTTTTGAACAGTGTGGCAATGGGGCCCAAAGCCCCATCACCACAGTGACCAAAAGGTAGGTGTGGGGTCCATAGCTGATGCACCTTTTGAACAGTGTGGCAATGGGGCCCAAAGCCCCATCACCACAGTGATCAAAAGGGAAGTGTGGGGTCCATAGCTGATGCACCTTTTGAACAGTGTGGCAATGGAGCCCAGAGCCCCATCACCACAGTGACCAAAAGGTAGGTGTGGGGTCCATAGCTGATGCACCTTTTGAACAGTGTGGCAATGGGGCCCAAAGCCCCATCACCACAGTGACCAAAAGGGAAGTGTGGGGTCCATAGCTGATGCACCTTTTGAACAGTGTGGCAATGGGGCCCAAAGCCCCATAACCACAGTGACCAAAAGGGAAGTGTGGGGTCCATAGCTGATGCACCTTTTGAACAGTGTGGCAATGGGGCCCAAAGCCCCATCACCACAGTGACCAAAAGGGAAGTGTGGGGTCCATAGCTGATGCACCTTTTGAACAGTGTGGCAATGGGGCCCAAAGCCCCATCACCACAGTGATCAAAAGGGAAGTGTAGTCTGGGTAAAAGCTGCCAAAGCCAAACTGCATGGATGATTCCTGGTCACACAACAACAAACACATCAGTGGCATAGTAGTGCTTGTGTCCCATAGCAACATAGATTGGGTGAGGCAAACAGTGCAGTGCAAATAAAACATACCTTTGGCCATGTGCATACAAACATCACCCATGGGGGCTCACATTGTCAACATTCACAAATAACACAATGACAGAAGTGACCATCATAATGCAGACCCACATATCTGCACCAATGGACACACAAATGTAGATATCCTAGGGAGACTGTAGATGTCAGGTGAACAAATACCATACCATGGCAGCAATGGGACATACAAACCATGATTATTGTGCTGACTGATGACCTAGGAGTCCCAGGGACAGCAGGGGAAAGCCACCAAACAACATACAGCCAATGGCACACTCAAGATATGCCAATGCAGTGGTGCAAATGCACAAACACAAACAGGCAGACCCACACTGCATATCAAACACAACAGGTGATGGGGGTGTGTGCCAGTGTCCCCAGGCAACCACACAACACATGAGGAGGCCTGAATTCCAATTACACAGATGTGTATACAGTGCCATACAAAAGTAACTCATGAATCGGATTCCCCTATGTGGGCAAAGAGGCATTGTTAGATGAGAGGAGCCCAAATTACACATGTCACACAAGCTAGTAGGAACAGCAACTAACACAGCAAGAGACAGACCCACCACAGCACAACCCCCAGGGACCCCACATTGTGGTGACACTACCCTGCATGATAATCCCACTGTGATGACAAAGGTAGATGTCATTCACACTGTGAACCACAGCCATGTGTCCTGAGCAACAAACTACCATCACACCTACACAAGCACAAATCAAACAGCACGGCCTGCCAGCCATGGCCAATATGGAGGTAGGGGTCTAGCCATGCAACAACTCACATTTGCACACACTCAACACCACACACCTTGATCTCCACCAATGTGCAGCAGTGAAGCTCACATGGACTGGTGACATTGCACATGCACCCATGACAATCCCAGGGGTGGTGGGGGGAACTAAGGTGCAGAAACCCATCACACATGGCCAGTCAACAAGACTCGTGAATGTCTGACACACTGCACACTACGCGGTACATGGGCATGACGTGAAATCCACCACAATCAATGGGATCCTGGCCATAGTCACACACCAATGAAGAAGACAAGGTGAAACACAAAGAACACACGTACACAACTTCCAACATTGCAGCTCTGACCCTGAGGAGTGGCAGCAGTCACACACACAACGTGTCACAATCACTGAAAGCTACCATAGACTGTAAATTACATGACATGTGTAACCAACAAGTGCCAAGGGGAATCCTGAATGTGTCCCATCTGCGTTTGCCCACATCCCCAGCCCTGACAACAAAGACATCCTGGGATGACAACCTGATGAACCTTAGTTAGCCATGCACCCACATCCCGGAGTAACCAGGTCCAAGATGCTTGATGAACACAGAACAACTCAGCAAGCATCAGAAACAGGAACATCCGTAGGGACACAGCCTGTGTAGGAAAAGGGAAGGGTACACGCACAGACATGCTTACACAACACAAAACACGGGCCCAGGCAATGTCACGGGATTACACACTGCCATGAGGGCACTTCACTGCTGTGGAAGGTCCGCTGTGCCAAGCCTTGTCTGTGCACGACTCAAACATGTCGGCAGAACACTCGGTCAGTGAGTCAACAACTACAACACACTGAAGGCTCTGCTCACATCAGCCTGGGTACGGGAGTGTCACGTCAGTCATCTGCATACACCCAAAACACGTGTCAAGCAAGGTGCACTGTATACACTGATGAGTCCTTCAACATTGGTGTGCTAAACTGCATGTCCAGTGGAGATGGGCACACAGTCAGGGAAATAGGAACATTGAACAGTGGTAAGACCACCAGATGTGCATCACTGTAAGACAAAGATGTTAATTTACAAATGCAAAACGTACATCCCTGTGTCATATGCTTAACATCACACCCTCAGACTGCAGCAGAGGATGCCATAGATCCAGACTACAACAGGACACACATCCCATGGACCACATGGAGTCCATCACTGCAACACTTCATTTCCCTGATCTGAACACTATTACAACTGCAAATGCATGATGATAACCATGTACATCATGTACATCAAAAGAAAAACCACAAGTAAACAAAATTAGGCTTTATTCAGCAAATTTCAATAAAAAATCAGAAGTCCAAATTAAACTAAGGCCAATGGCCAGTCCAAATACACAGTCCCAACAGGGTGATATGTGACAACTTGTCACCCATTGCTTGCCTGCACTGGTAGGGACAGGGGACATCCCCCTTGGAGGGGCATACAAGGGGCAGGCCAGGCACTGCAGGGACAGGATCAGGGGATGCCAGAGTGAGGCAGTGAAGGGGTGGTGGGTGCAGGAGTGTCACCAGCAACTGCAGTGGAGGTGTCTGACTCAGGGGGGGCCGGCACCACTGCAGTGCCCGAGTCAGATGGGGTGGTTGTGGACTCCACTGCAGTGCATGCCTCCAAGGGAGTGGAAGGGGGGGCAGATGAGGTGGGCAGGCCAGAGGGGGGACCCGGTCTCCACACCAGTGGCACAAACAGGCTGAGCGTCTGGGTTGGAGGTGGAAGAGCAAGTGGCAGGGGGGGAGGGCCTAAGCAGTTTGGGGATGTGGTATCGGTGTGTGGGGGAACCTGGGGCAGGGTGTGGCGGTGGAACCTGTGGAGTGATGGCCTGGGGGATGGAGGAGAGAGACTGGGTGGTGGAGCTGCGTGGTGGTGGTGGTGGGGTCTTGCCCTTCCTGGTCCGGGGGACTTCCGAATGGGGTCCTCAGTCTGTCTGCGCCTGGGGGAGGGTGTCCGGGGGCGAGGGGCACTCCCTCTGTGTGGGTGGACTTCCTCTTCCCCCGGTATGCCGGATCTGCAGGATCAGAGGGGAAGAGGCCGAGGTCACACAGGAAGACCTGCTGTGTAGGTGGGGTTGCAGGTGAGGCAAGGGAAGGGGTCTTGGAGGGAGAGGATTTGGAGGACTGCAGAGTGACTGTGGGTGCCTGTGTGTGTGTCTGTTCCCCATCCCCTGTGTGTGTGGTATCTGTCCCCTGAGGATGCTTGTGTGCACGTCTTGCCTTTCTTTTGGGTGTGTCTGTGCTGCTCGTGTCTGTGTGCTTGGGTGAATGTGCAGGTGTGCATGTGCTTTGGACAGGTAGGGTGCCAGGAAGTGTGGATGGGGCAGAGGTGGGAGGGACTGCTGGAGGAGGGACACTGCTGCAGTCAGGGAGGAGTCCATGGACTTATTGCTCCTCTGTAGGGCAGACATACCCGTCGAGATGCCCTCCATGAACGACACCAGCTGTGTCAACAGAGTGGTGTGTGCATGGAGGACACTTAGCATTGCTGTCTGCCCTACATGGAGCTGCCGAAGTAGGTACACAGACTCCTCACTCAGGGCAGCAGGGGACACAGGGGCAGGGGCTGCGGTGCCTGGCACGAAGGAGACACGCTCCCGAACACGGGAGCCTCCACAGACGTCTGGAATTGGAGCCAATGGGAGGGCGGTGCTGGTGGTGGTGGTGGTGGCGGGGCCAGACAGACTAGCGGGGGTGTGGTGGCTGCTGACACCCGCCTCCACAAGGGAGTCATCTTCCGAGCTGCTGTGGTCCTCAGCTGAGGTGGATGGTGCTGAGGACTCCTCGGTGTGGCTCCCTCGCCCTCCGTGCCACTGGGTCCCTCTGACCCCTCGTCGGATGCTGACCCAGTCTGGCTCCGCTGCTCCTCCTGGTCCGTGGAGCTGTCCCCTCCTGTGGCCGTGGATGTATCTGCAAACAATTAGGGAAACAAACATCAGTCACCTGCACTGACCGCACACACCACAGTAAGTACAGCACTTACAGAGCCAGCCCTGGCATCCTTAGTAGAACATTGCCAAAACTCCTCACACAGATTTGGAGAAGCCCATTGTCAGTCTGATGGTAAACCATGGTACTCACACCCCTCCTGCCCTTGCACCCATCTGTCTGGTGCCTGTCTGATGGTAAGACCCCAGTGTGGACACATGCACCACCTACACAGTTGTTGGACATTGCAGGGAACACAGTGAAGTAGGTGAACATGCACACATCACATCTCTTGCCACTGAGTCAGTGCAGGTGTCCGGAGAAAGGGATGGCCAGAGTCTAAATAGAAATGCATGTGATGCATACCAGCACCAGACACCATGATGCACCCATGTCCGGATAGTCCATGCCACAATGGGGTGCATGTTGCACATGTCACTCCCTGCAGGATCACTCTTAGGAAGTTTAATGCCATGACACAGGCATGCCTGCAAAGTCATACATCACTGTCTCCAGTTACATGGACATGGCAGCCTGCCAACAACAGTCTGCACTGTGTCACAATCCTAGGACATGGGGAATGCAAGTTATGTAACTGACAAGTGCACATGTCCATCCCCCACACACCACATCATCTGAACTAGTATTTGTCCATGTCATGCCAATTGGACATATGGGGGACATGAAACACAACTCCCAGAACCTGAGCACCTCACAGAGTGCTGTGAATGAATAACAGCTGCCTGAAAGTCACAGTCGCATACACCTGTGTGCACAGTCAAGTGATCAAACATCTATAAGTCACCGAAGTATCGTCTCACATGGTCACATCTCAGATGGCATGCTGAACCCTAACCGACAAACATAACAGTAGTCCTGACAACGAAGCCACAGCACACTGACACAGAGGCAGACACCTGAGGGAACATGTCACTGATCACAACATGTCAGATGATCCACGGGAGTGGGAGTACAGAGTGTATTGTATGCCCTGGAGTAGGCATGACTGTCCAGCTCCACCTGTAAGAGGGATGAGTCCTGGACAGTAGGCAGGTGTCTAAGCATGTGTGACACACTTGATATACATACTCCTGAGGCCCAAACATTGTTCCCACCCACAGCATGGGGGTGTGCCAAATACCCCAGGGACATGTGGTGAATCAGATCAGCAAGTGGACCACATATCAAAGTTACACCCAGATTACATGTCAGGACTTGGGCATTGTGTGAGCAATTGACCCACCCATGAATCCCACAACATAGTCACCAGAACAAATGCTGTCCCCCACCTTGAGCAAAGCAAAATGCAATGACACAGTCCCCAAGTGACACAATTTCCTGACTGTAAGGGCCACACATATGCGTATCAGATGAGGAGTGGGCATGTCACAATAGAGGGACATGGGTCCTGGACCACAAGACTGATGTACTGTGGAAGTTTAACCAGGCCAGAGGAGGGCACATAGCATGTCAGACAAAGTGCACAGTGCTGTCATGGACTCACCCCTCCTTGCTGCTGTCTGGCCTTCAGCTGCCCATCCAGGTCAGGGAAGACCACCGCCAGGATCCTGAGCATGTGGGGGTCAGGGTCCGGTGTCCGCCCCTCCTGCGAGGAGGTGACAGCTTCAGCTGGACCCTTGCGATCCTCCGGGTCCAGCCTCGAAGGTCCTGCCACCTCTTCTGGCAGTTGCGGATCCGGCGCTTGTAGTCCCCCATGGATCTTACTGCCCCGGCGATGGTCAGCCAGATTTTCTGCTTCTGGTGGGCATCAACCTGTGAGGATGACAAAGTGAAAATGCCATTACTACACATGCAACATATCCGTGCATCACACAGTTGGATATACATGTCTCAATCACTGGGGCACATGATGTACACAGGCAGTGCAACGATGGCTATGAACAGTTTGCCAGCAGTTACTACATGGTATCATTGCATGGAAAGTAAACCTTGTTGGAATGCACTGTTACTGCACTGTACCTGTTCAGTGCATGTAACTACACACTTTGGGGGCTCAGAACTACTCAGTGAGCATGCTAGCCAGTGGTGTGCACACTGTAAGTCCTGATAGTCAGACAACATGCAAAATTATGAAGGCAGTGGACAGCACACTCACCTGCTCCCCTGGTGTCCCATACAGCTTGCTGTACTGTGGAAGGAGGCTGTCCAGCAGGGCCTGGTTCTCCTCAAGGCTGAAGGCTGGGGCTCTCTCCACAGTACATGCCATTGCAGTATCCAGAGGATGCAGAGACAGCAGCAGTGTTGGTGGCAGATGTCGTCCTGGAGCATGTAGTGCAGGCAAGTGAGCTCTCAGGGGAACAGCCAGCATTATATGTGTGCTGCAGAGGCAGATACTGTCCCATGTGTCCAAAGTGATAGGTCCAAGTCGTTTGCATCTGACCAATCCATGGAATAGCAGCACTAATACACGCCCACAGCATCCTTCAAAAATCCAAGTTCATGACACCCATGATTTTGCAACATTGTTGTGGCTGGCCAACTGAATTCACTGCATCAGACTCGTTGAAGATTCGAATACGCGTCCGTTGCCATGCCAGGCCCCAGCCAACGCGGGCACACCGTTCGATCCATTGCTGTACAACGCGTATTTCGGGATACAATGCGTACCCGCTCACAACAGATGCAATGGGCCGGCCGGGCACACCGATCGGTCCATTGCTGTACAACGCGTATTTCGGGATACAACGCGTACCCGCTCACAACAGATGCAATGGGCCGGCCGGGCACACCGATCGGTCCATTGCTGTACAACGCGTATTTCGGGACACAACGCGTACCCGCTCACAACAGATGCAATGGGCCGGCCGCGCACACCGATCGGGCCATTGCTGTACAACGCGTACCTGTACAGGTCAGTCGCATATGTCACCATGCTTGTCACTGGTGAACGTATGCCAGCCACATATACCTGCCAGAGACCCAGGGGCACACCTACAACACCACACCCAGTCCACACTGTTTCCTAAGGCATGTAAGGCTGCATTACCTTTTCTGTGTATGGGGGTTAACATGTGGTTTCTGTGGCGGCACTTGTGGGCAGCCACACCCAGGCTGTGCATGTGTTAATGGGGACAGGGTCCTTTGTGTGTTGTGCACATGACCACTGTGATGTGCAACAGTTCATTTCGGAGCATGTGGCATGGTCACATTTCCAGGTTGTGTATGTGTGTGACATGTCACATACCCCCAGGGTCCCATGGGGGAAGGCATGTACATCACAGGGTGACCCATTGCCACAATAGTGATGTCCCTCCACAGTCTGTGTGCATGTTGTGTTTCCGATGTCTCTGATTCCATGTGCACGATGGGAGACAGTCTCCACATCAACGTTGTTTGTGCATGGACTTTGATGTTGTGCGTCACTGGCGTCCATGTCTGTCCTGCGTAGGCGACAGGGGCCACTACCTGTGGGAGTCATGTTTGTTTTTCTGACGTGTACATGATACGCCATGTCATGCCAGTGTCCATGTGGCAAGACAGGGTCACTGGGAATCTACCTGTCAATGAGCTGTGATGCCTGTGGCGCATCTGTCCAGACATGTCACTGTGGTGTGTGTGTGGAACGTGACAGCAGTAAATGGGTACTGTGACACAGCCTAATGGTTTCCCATAGCACAACCTGGAACCTGTTGTCCACACATGTTGTACTGAGAAGTTAGATGATGGCCATGTAGGTGCGAGTTATGTCCGAACAGAACGGCACACATATCAAGTACTTGTGTCTCGTAATGATGTATCATGTGAAATTGAGTATGGTGAATGCTACATATGTGGGGTGACTGACAATCTTTCTTTCCTCAACCTATGCACTGCAGGGCTCCAGCTGTCCATAGACCATTCCCTGACCTGGCAACGATGGTGGAACGTGACAGGATCCGACGGTACCGCTTCACCAGGCAGCTGATTGAGGATTTGGCAGTGTGCTTGGCACCACATTTGCAACCTGGCCGGCCGTACCCTACGGCGCTGACCCCCAAGGTGAAGGTAATGGCAGCCCTACACTTCTTTTCCACCGGTACCTTTCGACACACTGTGGCGACTGCCGGTGGGATGTCACAGACTATGTTCAGCCGTGTGCTACGCGATGTTTTGGAGGCAATGTTGAGATGCCTGAACCAGTACATCTATTTCCCTACACGTCAACAACTCACTGACATCAAGAGTGACTTCTATGCCCTGGGGAGGATGCCACATGTCATTGGCTCCATTTATGGGACACATGTGGCTTTGGTACCACCACAGGCACATGAGCAGGCATACCGGAACCGGAACATTACCATTCGATCAATGCTCTGGTGGTATGTCTTGCAGATATGACCATCACACATGTGTGTGCCCGTTTCAGCGATGCGTGCCAGTTCTGGGTCATCATGCAGTCCAGACCCCTCTGCAAGCAGCAACCTATGTCTACCACCCCTCCCACCACCCCTGGCGACACGTGCAGGACCTGCGGTGGCACGCACAGGTGACCCAAGGCCCCCTTGGGGGTTGTTAGTGGTGTTGTTGTCCGTTGCTCCACGGTGGGCCTGGGGCCCTGTGCTGTTATCATCGGTGGTCCTTGGTCTGTCCTGTCAACGGGGGTGGTCTGTGTGTTGGCAGTTGTTGGAGGGGTGGGTGCAGGGGGTGCAGATGTTGGTCCTGCTGGTGCTGCATGATGACTCACACCGGAGGTGCCAGGTAGGTCTTCGCCATCCGAGGAGGGCAGAGGCTGTTCCACACCAGTGAGCTCAGTGTTCCCCGGAGCCTGGGACAGGGACTCCTCCTCGCCTGCTGCTGTGTCCCCATCATCATCACCTGTATTTGGAAGAGACACACATTGTATGTTATGTTTCTACAGGTATCAATGGTTCACACACCTGACAGTTGTGACTGTACCTCTGGATGCGGGCATGTACATTGCATTGTCCTAAGTTGTCACAGTAAGAGGTTGATATTGGTGTAGCACATTGTCCTGCATACCTGGGGCATTTGAATGTGAATGTTGAGGTGTGTGCATGGCCAGCATTGGTTGTATTTGGTGGACATCCGGCAATCCTTCTCCACCTAGCCCAGTTATCCCACCATGAAGCATGCCACCCTTGCAGTGGGTTCAGGTTGACTCTCAGGATGTCATTCAGTGGTGTTCTGCTGTTTGTTGGTGCACAGTTCCCAGCAGGGCCTTGTGCTCCCCACAGCAGTACCCAGTGTCAGCCATCTTGTCAGTCCTTATCCACTCCCTGTGATGTGAGCATGGTTCAGAGTGGTGTTGATGGGCCAATTGTGAGGGTGAGCAATATCTGTGACTACAACTCCCATCATGCTATTGCCTACACCCCCTTCCCAGCATGCCCGTACTTCCTTCCTTTTGACTCTGCTTCCCTGTGGGGTAGTGTGCCTGTGCTGACAGGAAGGCTGACAGTGTTGTCCTTGCGTTTGTTTGGCTACAAGTCCCAAGAGTGTCCCTGTGCTTCACACAGCATTACCCAGGGTGGTGGTTCTTTGTGGGATCTTTATTTGGTGTGTGAGGCATTGCATTCTCCCAGGTGGGTTATGTGGAGTTTGTGTTGAGGGGGTGTGTGAGGAGAGCTGCTTGTAACTATGGTCAGTGCTGTCAGTCCTCCTTCCCACCCAGCCAGATATCCCACCATGCAACGTGCTTGCATTGCTGGGAGTGCAAGTTGGCTTTCAGGATGTCAGGCAGTGGTGTTCTGCTGTTTGTTGGTGCACAGTTCCCAGCAGGGCCTTGTGCTCCCCACAGCAGTACCCAGTGTCAGCCATCTTGTCAGTCCTTATCCACTCCCTGTGATGTGAGCATGGTTCAGAGTGGTGTTGATGGGCCAATTGTGAGGGTGAGCAATATCTGTGACTACAACTCCCATCATGCTATTGCCTACACCCCCTTCCCAGCATGCCCGTACTTCCTTCCTTTTGACTCTGCTTCCCTGTGGGGTAGTGTGCCTGTGCTGACAGGAAGGCTGACAGTGTTGTCCTTGCGTTTGTTTGGCTACAAGTCCCAAGAGTGTCCCTGTGCTTCACACAGCATTACCCAGGGTGGTGGTTCTTTGTGGGATCTTCATTTGGTGTGTGAGGCATTGCATTCTCCCAGGTGGGTTATGTGGAGTTTGTGTTGAGGGGGTGTGTGAGGAGAGCTGCTTGTAACTATGGTCAGTGCTGTCAGTCCTCCTTCCCACCCAGCCAGATATCCCACCATGCAACGTGCTTGTATTGCAGGGAGTGCAAGTTGGCTTTCAGGATGTCAGGCAGTGGTGTTCTGCTGTTTGTTGGTGCACAGTTCCCAGCAGGGCATTGTGCTCCCTACAGCAGTACCCAGTGTCAGCCAACTTGTCAGTCCTTATCCACTCCCTGTGATGTGAGCATGGTTCAGAGTGGTGTTGATGGGCCAATTGTGTGGGTGAGCATTATCTGTGACTACAACTCCCATCATGCTATTGCCTACACCCCCCTTCCCAGCATGCCCATACTTCCTTCCTTTTGAGTGGACTTCACTGTGTGTGAGTGTGACAGCAATGGCAAGATGGCTGACAGTGTGGTCCTGTTGTTTGTTGGTGCCCAGTTCCCAGCAGGGCCTTGTGCTCCCCACAGCAGTACCCAGTGTCAGCCATATTGTCAGTCCTTTTCAACTCCCTGTGTTGTGAGCATGGTTCAGAGAGGTGTTGATGGTCCAAATGTGAGGCTGCCCATTATCTGTTACTACGAGTCCCATCATGCTCTTGGCTACACTGACTTCACCAGCATACACAGGATTCCTTCCTTTCTGTGAGCTTCCCTGTGAGGTGGTGTTCTAGTGGTGGCTAAATATCTGACAGTGTTTGTTAGTTAGATTTGTGCCACTGCCTAGCTCTATTTGGTATTAGGTTTGTACATGTCATGACACAGTTAGATATCACTATGACATGGCATGTATTGTGTTTATCTGACTAACATACACTTCTTGGGATGATTATCTTTTGGTTGCTGTTGATTTGCTAGGGGTGCATGGTTTGACTATCCCCTTGACAGTGATGTGTGTGTATTGGCACACAATATTGTGTATATTAGTTGTGTACTCACCAGGCTCTGGGATGTTTGTTAGTCCATATACGCTCACTGGTGGTAGGATGGCCCGCACCTTCTCCTCCCAGGGCCTGAGGTATATTGGTTTGGCAGGAGGGCCACTGCCGGTGTGCTGGCTCAGGAGGTAATCCTTCTTCAGTAGGTCCCTGACCCTCCTGCGCACATCATACCACCTGTTCTGGATGTCTTCCTTTGTGCGCAAACATGGTGATTGTGCGTTCACCCTGTCGACGATCCTCGCCCACATCTTGGTTTTCTGTGCCATGGGGGTCTGTTGGACCAATGTGCCAAACAACTGTGGCTCTACCCTCAGGATCTCGTCTACCATGACTTCCAATTCACTATCTAGGAACTTTGGATTCTTCTTTAGGGGCATGGTGATGGGTGGTGGTGGTGATTGATGTGTGTGTGTGTGCAGGTGAGGGTGTGTGTGTGTAGGTTTTGCTGTCTGTGTGTGAGGGTGCTATTTGTTGATGTGCTAATGGTGTGTGGCTTTTGTGTTGGATGAGCTGTGTGTTTGTCTGCTGTCTGCTGGTGTTCTGTGCTGGCAGTTCAGTGGAATTTGCAAAGGATCATGGTAGGGATTTGTGGCCTTTATGTAGGTGGAGTTGGGGGTGTGTTCTTGTTCCATTTTTTTCACCCCCTGTATTTATTGGCTTTGTCATTGCTTGTTTGGCCCTCTTTTTTTGTATTTTTTCATTTGTGATTATTGTGCATGTAGGAGTCGTTCTTCTGACCGAGTAGGACGTTGCAGTTATCTCGTGCGCGCCTCTCAGAGTCGTTCCCGCTGTGTTTCAGCTCAGTTTCATATGCGGCGTACGCGTCGGTCGCGGAGTATTGTGTTTGTTCGGCTGGGTTTTGTATGCGTGTCGGTCGTACGGCTTGGGCTCCGTGCGAATCCGTCTGATTTTGCACCCATTGCATCGTACTGCGCGGGTCGGAGTTTGCGGGTACGTTTCGTTCGGGTTGATTCCTGGTGCGTGTCGGTCGGTTCGATTCGCGTGGTTTCCCGGCCGGATAGCTTGTTTCCATCCGGGTCGGTCGTTCGCCTTGAGTTCCGTACGAGTCGGTCGTGATTCACATGCATTTCATCGTACTTCCCAGGTCTGGCAACGCCAGTACGTGTCGGTCGGACTATGATCCCGTACCGAGTCGGTCGGTATTTTTTCCGGCCCGAATCGGATTCGGCCCCTAGGTCTCCAGTTAATTCCACTTATGAAACCCACTCACATATAGTACTTCGGTACCATATAAATATTTTGTTTGAACAATAGCTTTGAATGCATCTAATAATGGTATCACAGTAGGACCTCCATAATCCCTAATAAACTTTCGAAATCCTGCTGTATTTGGTAATGCCCAGTTCTTTACTATATCTAAATGTACCTACCAATCCAGATTGGATGTAAAGAACGTTCCGAGATAGCTATAGGAGGTCACTCCCTTTGCCTTTGTTTTGTCTAAGAACCATTGGTGCTTTTGCTTTTTTTGACCGAAAACCATAGTTTTGGCCTTTTGCATATTTATAGTTAGTTTATTATTCTCACAATATTTAATCCTATTTTTGTCACACCCATGACTTCCAACTCATCAGCATATCAAAGACAGGGCACATGTCTTCCTCTCATTTTAGGAGAGAATGTATGGGTACTTGATAATATGGAGGGTAGATGCATATGATAAAGGGCAAATAGAGGTGGGGGCAGTACACATCCTGGTGTAAGCCATTCTTAATGGGACTTTTTTGATAACAGACCTTGTTTTAATTGGACTCTAACCCAATTTCCCCAATGCATTTCTTTAAGGATTGCAAATATTCCTTCTGGTATTTCTAATCTCCTCAATGTCTCCCAGAGTATTTCTCAATTTAACAGATCACAGGACGTCCTGAAGTTCATGAAGCAGCAATATAAATTGTGCTTAGTTTCTATTGGCTTTTTGGGCTATAGAGCATAAGCGGAAGCAAGGGTCTTATTTTGAGCATCTGCTTTTAAACCCACCTTGCTCCACTGGGATTACTTTGTTGGTATCTATCCACCCCTGCAGTTTAGTGAGTATGGTAGAACCACAAATTCTTTGCATTGAATTGTTAACATACTCACCCTTTGCAGTGCAAGAGATTCTCATAAGCCTCATAGCACAAAAAGACATTCACATTTACAGAGTACTGCCATTCTGACCCTTGTGCCTTCAGGGAACAGGATAACAATGCTACAATGTGTGGTACTCTGTAAATGTGACAAATGGGAAAACATGCACCTGTCGGTGGATCTGCTGTCTTCTCTTTCTGAGGACCGCAACCTGCACAGGCATAGTGCAAAATATTGATAGATTACATGTTGCTAATGATTACCACTTGCACCATACAGGCACTTAGCATTCAATGCTTTACAACTTTAAACATAATCACAAAATAATGGCACCTACAAGTTTTAGCGACCACCGTGAGAACAGCTCCTTCATCATCCTCGTTCTCTTGCATCCAGTAAGGGATGGCAGTGTGAGCGTTGTAATTAGGAATGGCAATTACACCATGCAAAGGAATGTGCTTTCACAAAGTCATTTACAATGGTTATGCAAATGCACTTTTTGTACATCAGACCTCTCCTCCGTGTTAGTCACTATGTTGTATTTATTGCTTGAGCCAGTGAATCTGGCTCCAGTATAGAGACTTACCAATTCAGCTAAATCTGCAGTCTTGTATGGTGTGGAGGGACAGTGCACCACGATCTTGCTTAGATCTTTAGTGGGAACAAAGGGGCATATGTACAAGGAGTTAACGCTGCCGTAGCGTCAATTTTTTGATGTTACGGCAGCTTTTTTTATCGCCGTATTTACAAGTTGCCTCTAACCGCAGTCAGCAGCTGTTTTCCGGCATAAACGTGCATTTTTAGGATCGCCACTTCTGTTAGCGGGACTTAACGAAAATGATATACAAGGTGGGCGTTCCTGTGTAAAAATTGCAGCTAACCCCACTTCGTGATATTTACAATGAATTTTTGGCCCGGCGATAATTAAAAAAAACTGCCGCTAAGGCCAGTTAGCGGCTAGTTTTTAAGACCAGAAAAAGCTGTTCTAAAAAATGGTGCAAACACACCTGTACATAAGGGAGACTAACCCAGACCCTCATTTGCTTACCTAATGACACCATGGAGCTCCAACAAGACCACAACCACCACCATTACCGCCACTGCCACCAGCACCGCCACAAAGGCAGCGTCGCAGAAGAAAGCGGGTCTACCGCCAATGCATCACCCTGATAGACCTCCGGCCAGAGGATGGGATAGCCCACTACAGGCTAAAAAGGACCTCCATCTTATGCATACTCACCCAGATAGCGCCAAGGCTGCAGGCACCATCACAGCGCTGCACGAACATCCCTCTGCAGACAAAGCTACTTGCAGTGCTGCACATGTTGGCCTTTGGTACCTTCCAACCAACCACTGCCAGAGTGGGTGGAGTCTCACAGTCAGCCTTCTCCAGGTTCCTACCAACTGTCTTGGATGACATTATCAGCCTGACGCCGCAGCACCTACACTTCCCCAACACTGCACAGGAGCGACCCCTGACCTTGACTGGTAGGTCGCTCCCCCACCACACAGCTCCGTCTGTGTGCCCTGCTGCTGCCCCTGATTGTGCTTGTTTTTTCCTTTCTGTGCCCCCTTGCTGCCCCTGATTGTGCTCGTTTTTCCTTTCTGTACCCCCTTGCTGCCCCTGATTGTGCTCGTTTTTCCTTTCTGTACCCCCTTGCTGCCCCTGATTGTGCTCGTTTTTCCTTTCTGTACCCCCTTGCTGCCCCTGATTGTGCTCTGCTTTTTTTCCTTTCTGTGCCCCCTTGCTGCCCCTGATTGTGCTCGTTTTTTCCTTTCTGTGCCCCCTTGCTGCCCCTGATTGTGCTCGCTTTTCCTTTCTGTACCCCCTTGCTGCCCCTGATTGTGCTTGTTTTTTTCCTTTCTGTGCCCCCTTGCTGCCCCTGATTGTGCCTCGTTTTTCCTTTCTGTGCCCCTTGCTGCCCCTGATTGTGCTCGCTTTTCCTTTCTGTACCCCCTTGCTGCCCCTGATTGTGCTCGTTTTTTTTCCTTTCTGTGCCCCCTTGCTGCCCCTGATTGTGCTCGTTTTTCCTTTCTGTGCTCCCTTGCTGCCCCTGATTGTGCTCGCTTTTCCTTTCTGTACCCCCTGCTGCCCCTGATTGTGCTCGTTTTTTTCCTTTCTGTGCCCCCTTGCTGCCCCTGATTGTGCTCGCTTTTTTCCTTTCTGTGCCCCCTTGCTGCCCCTGATTGTGCTCGTTTTCCTTTCTGTGCCCCCTTGCTGCCCCTGATTGTGCTCGTTTTTTCCTTTCTGTGCCCCCTTGCTGCCCCTGATTGTGCTCGTTTTCCTTTCTGTGCCCCCTTGCTGCCCCTGATTGTGCTCATTTTTTTTCCTTTCTGTGCCCCCTTGATGCCCTGATTGTGCTCGTTTTCCCTTCTGTGCCTGTTTCCCGCCGCTGCGCCCTGCGGCCCCGCCCCTCACTGCCCATTTGCTGCCCCATTCCCTGCTCCTCCCTCCCACCTCCCCATTTATGGCGGCCGCTGCGTGGTGAAGAGATCGACCCCTGACCTTGACTGGTAGGTCGCTCCCCCACCACACAGCTCCGTCTGTGTGCCCTGCTGCTGCCCCTGATTGTGCTCGTTTTTCCTTTCTGTGCCCCCTTGCTGCCCCTGATTGTGCTCGCTTTTCCTTTCTGTGCCCCCTTGCTGCCCCTGATTGTGCTCGCTTTTCCTTTCTGTGCCCCCTTGCTGCCCCTGATTGTGCTCGCTTTTCCTTTCTGTGCCCCCTTGCTGCCCCTGATTGTGCGCGTTTTTCCTTTCTGTGCCCCCTTGCTGCCCCTGATTGTGCTCGTTTTCCTTTGTGCCCCCCTTGCTGCCCCTGATTGTGCTCGCTTTTCCTTTCTGTGCCCCCCTTGCTGCCCCTGATTGTGCTCGTTTTTCCTTTCTGTGCCCCCTTGCTGCCCCTGATTGTGCTCGTTTTCCTTTCTGTGCCCCCTTGCTGCCCCTGATTGTGCTCGTTTTCCTTTCTGTGCCCCCTTGCAGCCCCTGATTGTGCTCGCTTTTTTTTTCCTTTCTGTGCCCCCTTGATGCCCTGATTGTGCTCGTTTTCCCTTCTGTGCCTGTTTCCCGCCGCTGCGCCCCTGCGGCCCTGCCCCTTCACTGCCCATTCGCTGCCCCATTCCCTGCTCCTCCCTCCCACCTCCCCATTTATGGCGGCCGCTGCGCGGCCGCGCCGCTGGCGCGCCGAAGGCGCGCCTAAGACAAGCCCGTCTGCGCCCGTCCGTGCCATGACCGCGCCCAGCGCCAGACCCCTATGGTCCGGGCATCCCCCGCGCCCGCCACATCAACAGACGCCGATACGACGCCAGCACCCTCCACGCACTCAACCCCGGAAAAGATCACGCCTGCTACCAGGCCACCCCGAAGCGCACCCAAGGGCCCTTCACCTGCCGGAACTGCAGCTTCGCCAGCACCCGCCCCGCCAAACCACCGCCCAGGAAAGAACCCAACTACCTCAGATGCATCCTCCTCAACACCCGCTCCGCCCGCAAACACGCCATCGAACTCTGGGACCTTCTCGACTCAACCTCCCCAGACGTCGCATTCCTGACGGAGACCTGGCTGAATCCCGCTTCAGCCCCCGACATCGCCATTGCCATCCCGGACGGATACAAGATCACCCGCAGGTACCGCACCAACGGAGTCGGAGGAGGCATCGCCATCGTCCACAGGAACACCCTCAGAGTCTCAACCAACACCGACGACACCCTCAGCACCGCCGAACACATGCACTTCCAGATCCACACCGATCCCAACACCACCCTCAGAGGAACCCTCATCTACAGACCCCCCGGACCCCGACCACAGTTCAGCGATTCCATCGCTGACTTCATCAGCACACACGCCATCGCCTCCACGGACTACATCCTCCTCGGGGACCTGAACTTCCACCTCGAGAACAACAAGGACACCAACTCCACCACCCTGATCGACAACCTCGCCACCCTCGGACTCAGACAGCTCATGACTACACCCACCCACGCCGCCGGCCACACGCTAGACTCCATCTTTTCCGCAAGCCCACACGTCTCCTTCAACCACACCTCCGAACCCCACTGGACTGACCACCACTGCATCCACTTCACCTACAGGAAGCCCACCACGCACCACTGCACCGAACAAATGCCTCGCCGCTGCTGGAGCAGAGTCACGGAAGACCAGCTAACCACAACCCTCGCCCTGAGCCCACCCGCCGAACCCTCCGACCCCGACACCGCCGCCCGCAACCTCAGACAGTGGATCGACGACTGCGCCAACACCCTCGCCCCGCTCAAGAATCCGCCCAACAGCCACACCAGCAAGAAAGCCACCTGGTTCACCGAAGACCTCCAGGCCTCCAAACGAACATGCCGAAAACTGGAGAAGATCTGGCTCCACGAACGGACAGCGGACAGCTACGCCGCCCACAAGAGCGCCACCCGCAGTCACCATCACCTCATCAGATCCGCCAAAAGGGCCTCACTCAAAGACCGCCTAGACAACAACGCACACAACAGCAAAGAGCTCTTCAACATCGTGAAGGAACTCTCCAACCCCAGCTCCAACACCAACGACATCCAGCCGTCGCGAGACCTGTGCGACTCACTGGCCACCTTCTTCCACCGCAAAATCGCCGACATCCACGACAGCTTCAACACCACGACCACCCCGGCAACCACCGAGACCACTGCCCCCACAACCACCAACCGCCTGCTCTCCTGGACCAACATCAACGACGAGGACACCAGCGAGATCATGAACACCATCCACTCCGGTTCACCGCTAGACCCGTGCCCTCACCACATCTTCAACAAAGCCATTACAGCCATCGCGCCCCATCTCCGGAAAATAATCAACATCTCCTTCGAGACAGCAACCTTCCCGGAAAGCTGGAAGCACGCCGAGATCACCGCCTTACTCAAGAAACCCAAGGCAGACCCCAAGGACCTCAAGAACTTCCGACCCATCTCTCTGCTCCCGTTCCCCGCGAAGGTCACCGAGAAAATCGTCAACAAACAACTGACCCGCTACCTCGAGGAGAACAACATCCTGGACCCTTCCCAGTCCGGCTTCCGCAGCAACCACAGCACCGAAACCGCCCTCATCGCCGCCACCGATGACATCAGGACCCTGCTAGACAACGGAGAAACAGCAGCCCTCATCCTCCTGGACCTATCAGCCGCCTTCGACACGGTCTGCCACCACACACTACGAACACGCCTTCACGACGCCGGGATCCAAGAGAAGGCCCTGGACTGGACCACATCCTTCCTTTCCGGCAGAACACAAAGCGTCCGCCTCGCCCCTTCCGATCCAAGGCCACCAAGATCATCTGCGGCGCACCCCAAGGCTCCTCCCTCAGCCCAACGCTGTTCAACATCTACATGGCACCCCTCGCCCACGTCGCCCGACAGCACAACCTCAACATCATCTCCTACGCCGACGACACCCAGCTGATCCTCTCCCTCACCAAAGACCCTCACACCGCCAAAGCCCACCTCCACGAAGGAATGAAGGCTGTCGCCGAATGGATGAGGACCAGCCGCCTGAAGCTGAACTCAGACAAGACGGAGGTCCTCATCCTTGGTTCCAACCCTTCAGCCTGGGACGACTCCTGGTGGCCAACATCACTGGGAACAGCCCCGCCACCCACCGACCACGTACGCAACCTAGGGGTCATCCTCGACCACACCCTCTCCATGACTAAGCAGGTCAACGCCGTTTCCTCATCCTGCTTCAACATCCTCCGAATGCTCCGCAGGATCTTCAAGTGGATCCCCACCGAAACAAGAAAAACAGTCACCCAGGCCCTCGTCACCAGCAGGCTGGCCTACGGAAACGCCCTCTACACAGGAACGACGGCTAAGCTCCTGAGACGGCTGCAACGCATCCAGAACGCCTCTGCATGTCTTATCCTCGACATCCCCCGACGCAGCCACATCACACCCCACCTGAGAGACCTGCACTGGCTCCCTGTCAACAAGAGGATAACCTTCAAGCTCCTCACCCACGCACACAAAGCACTCCACAACTCCGGACCAGCCTACCTCAACAGACGACTCAGCTTCTACACCCCCACCCGCCAGCTCCGCTCGACCAGCCTCGCCCTCGCCACAGTCCCCCGCATCCGGAAAATGACCGCCGGCGGCAGATCCTTCTCCCACCTCGCCGCCAAGACCTGGAACACCCTCCCCACCAACCTCAGACAGACCCAAGACCTACTGGCCTTCAGAAGACTCCTCAAGACCTGGCTCTTCGATCAGTAGCAGCACCACCCCCCTCTTCCCCCAGCGCCTTGAGACCCTCGCGGGTATGTAGTGCGCTTTATAAGTGACATGATTGATTGATTGATTGACAACAAGCAAGGCTTCTATGACATTGCTGGGTTTCCGCATGTGTTTGGGGCAATTGACTGCTCCCATGTTCTACTTGTGCCTCCTGCAGACACTGCGCAAATATACAGGAACAGGAAGCACACACACTCAATGAATGTTCAGGCAATTGTGGACCACCTGGGCCTGTTCATCAATGTTGTCGCTCAGTTTCCTGGGAGTGTGCATGACTCCTACATCTTTGGCCAATCGATCATCAACCAGCGGTTTGAGAATGGCACATATGGAAATGGACTGCTTGTTGGTTAGTACAAACTGAACACACCACACACCTCAAGTACACAAGCATACAGCTCAAATATGTGAGAATGCACATGTAGCCAATGTAATACGACATACCTTGGAACAGGTCCAAACAATATACACAAGCACCCAATGCATATATACAAGACATATGTTAGACAGCCCAACAAGGGAGTAGTCTAGAAAATCTCACACAAACCACTATGGCACCCTTGGAATATAGATTTTGCAGAACTCATCAGACAAAAATTTAAAGTAATCAATGCAGCACATGACACAGAACATATACTTCTTCTGTGCTACATACACCTGGAAATAAGCACATGTGCCATATGTACAACAAGATGACAGATCATACTGCTCTCACATGTGATGGTGCACAATTAGCTGACATGCAAAAACATAGTCAGCCATGCACCATGCAGTGGGTGTTCCTGCATCATGGGTTTGCAAGTAGTGCTGCATGAAGGGAGCACCAACCGCACACAAATAATCACCAAAGTTGATTAAACATCAGTCTGTGTCATTGCAGAATGGAGCATGCATAGGAAGAGCATACAAACAATCCAAATCTCACTACATGTTGTGCATTCATATGACTCCCCTGGTGAGGTGCAGCAATCTTATGCACAAATTCAGAAATTATAATGTGTGTTGATTGGGAACAGACACACACATATCAATATTGATGGGTATTACCCCAACATGCATACATGCAGAGTCACAGTCAACTCATGCACAATGACATCAATGCATATGTATGTTGTCTTCACATGTCCCAGTAAGTCAAGTGCTTAGGTAGCAGTGCCACTGTCACTTAAACACTGACCCACCTTGGGGGCAAGGTAGATGTAAAGAGGCCACAATGAGTTCAACGTTTAGCAGACAAGGATTTTCGCTCTCAGCTACTCTAAGCACAATCACTCCCAATGAGGTATCTAGATGATGTTCCAACATAGTAATCATCAAAAAGTCAAGGTGGATGCTTCAGCAGGCACGTGCCAATGAAGCACCCTATAAAATATGTGCACAGGAGATGTACAGTTTGTGCAACGGGCCTGTAAAGAAACTCTAATCTCTTTTTTAGTGACCCATACATCCTGACAGTCACAACATTGAGGTAATACACAGGACCCAGACAATGACAACATGGTGATGTGTAGGCTGTCAAGTATAGGTAAGTTAATTTCAGTGATGCAGGTTAATTGTCTGAAGCTCCACATGACAAACCAGAAAGTACAAAGTTGCACAATGCACACACACCAAAAAAGGCACTCTGCAGCAAACACAGCAGGCACAAATACTAATGGACACATCTCTCCATTATCTGTTTCAGGTGATCAAGGATATGCACTCTCGCCATGGCTGATGACGCCCATCAAAGTGACCCACACACAGGCCCGGAGAGACTGCAACGTTGCACTGGGACGCACAAGGACCATTGTTGAAAGGACATTTGGAGTCCTTAAATCCAGGTTCCGGTGCCTAGATATATTGGGGGGGCAGACTCCTGTACAGTCCTCAACTTGTATGCAAGATCATAATAGCATGTTGCATTCTGCACAATATTTGTGTACGCATAAACACGCCATTGGATGAAGACCAGGAAGAGCAGGACAATCCACAGGATGGCCAGGAAGAAGAGGCAGATGCTAGACACACCACAGCTTCTGCTGCTGGAACAGCAAGAAGGGATCAAATCATCAGAATCTTTTTGACATAATCGCAATAAACAAAGATCCCATCACATGGACTTTTCTTTAAAATAAAACACTGAGGGGCCGATTCCGATCTGGGCCGGAAAACTCTCCGACCGAGCCGGAGAGATTTCCGACCGAGCCGGACTCCCGCAGTCCGACCGAGCGAGTACGATGCGGCCGTATGCTGCCGGACTCGATTCGGTCGGACTCCCATTGAAGTCAATGGGAGCCGGCCGTACGACGTGTACATGGGCTCCCATTGACTGAATGGGTACGTCGCGAACAGGGGGGCCCCCTACAGTGGGTACGCGTCGGAGCGACTCGCACCGTACATGCATGTTTAGGGGGGACCCTTGGGTCCCCCCTGTGTTCGACTCATGTGGCTACGCATGCAGGGGGGTCCGACACGGACCCCCCAAGTCCGGCTTTGGGTGCTTTTGCGAGCCGGACGCTCCGACTCGATCCGGCTGTCCCACGCGTCCATCGTACTCGCTCGGTCGGAAAACGTCTCCATTGCGTGGTGCGATTCGTGTCCGTACGAGTCGGTCAGAGCGGTTCGGACCCGGGAACGAGTCGGTTGGCGATTTCACGTACACTCGCATCGTACTTGCTCGCTCGGACGACTGTACGAATCGGTCGGAAACAAGGCCTCCGACTCGGATCCGGTAAAGCCGAATCCGATTCGGTGCCCTACCGGCCGAGATCGGAATCGGCCCCTGAATGTTACTTTGTAAAATGAAATATCACTACACAAAAGTCTTGTATGCTTGGTTTATATCTTCAGAAGTTCATATATCTGTTAAGTGAAAGGTAACTAAAAAACTGTGCCACATAGCTCTCACATATAGCAGTGGACAGAACATCAATCAAACGAAGACTGGGGATGGAACAACGTATTGGGCATATGAGCAAATTAATGTGTGTGGTCCCTCAGTGAGAATCAATATGTGTGTGTTGTGTCTTCCCAGGAGCACATACATGTCTGATGACATACAAGAGAGTAGTACAACATACACTGTATGTCTGATGCTTAATTGTAGCTGTGCCCACATAGCTAGAAACCATCATAATGTGTGTAATCAAACATAACTGGGAATTCAATGACACAGGAATAAAGGTAAGTGACAACAGTATCAAATATACATTGCAGATCTGTACTTCACCAACTTCTGGGTGTGGAGGATGAAGACACAGATGATAGTACAGATACAATAACTGGTGTGTCAATACAATTCTATGAATGCCTCAAACTCCAAGCACACACAGTGAAACAACAACTGATTGTGAATAACTCACAAGCTGACACATGTGCCATTGTAATGATCAATAGTCACATGACATGCATCATTCACTGTGCATGTATCATTCTACAACACAGCAATGATCTGTCAATGCTATAGTCACATAAGCAGAAATAATGGCACATATGCCAGACATGGGAGAAATGGCAAGACAGCAACACACAACAACGTGTATGTAGGACCATGTACCTGCCAAGGCAATGTCAATGAATTGTCTATGTCACATGCACCACAACAAGATTGCCTCATGGCAATGAAGGGGTAGATGTGGCTACATCCTCATCCAATAACTCTAGCTGTGTGTTTACACACCCAAAAGAGAGAACAGACATTCACATGAGTGAAGTGCTACAGGGAATACAATCAGTACAGCACTAACATCCCAACAACATGCAACATATGACAACAGGAATGGACATTGTTTTGGGTAATACGGTCATGAAATGATCCATCATAGCCCCCAGAAGGTGCACCACCTAGATCTGGATTATGACTACACGTTCACACATGTCAATTGTATGATGTGTGTACGTTTGCTCTTCAGCACATCAATCTAAATAGCCACACATCTGCAGGCACAGTTGAACACATAGACAAGCATGCTTCTAAGAAGAAATGTTAATATCATACAATGTTGCATCTCTCAAGCAATGTACAAATTCTCATCATGAAATGGTGGTTTGCAAGCTGGCCAGCTATCACGTGTGGGTCATGTAACAGTACAGTGTTGTTGACACAAAGAGACTCCACCACAGTCAGGAGTATGCCTGACAGAAATATCTTTCCCAATAGCATCCATGGAAATCCAACTTACACCAAAGTGCTCCCTAACATGAGTTGATGATAGGCTGCACCACAGGTTTGCCTCCTGAATGGCAACAGTGGCAAGCAGATCACATGTCCCATATTGTCCATGGATAACTGTTAGGTACAAGCAGTATTTTTACGGATAATGTGCAGATACAACCCCTGGGCCTCCTCTGTTTCACACACGAGCATCTCCAAAACATCAATACTACAGCAGGTCTCAAATCACAACACCCTCTCTGAGTCACTGACTCAGCCAGCATAATCCTTGGTGAGTCCAGATAATACAATCCAAGGTACAGCATGGTACGCAAACTATGCATATTAAAATACTGATACAGGCGACGCAAGTGGACACTCTTCTTTGCCTACTCACATGTCCCCTGCATCACAAGTCTTGTAGAGTAGATTGGCCTCATCCTCGACAGTGACAGACAGCTCAACCTACTCATGCTTAATGACGTTGTGAGGCCATTAAATAGATAGGATGTCTACCCTGTTACACCAGTGTCCTCTTGGTGTGTGTCCTGCAATGCACACTAACCTTTGTACATTAACAGTAGCACCTTCAACGATCAACACAACAAGTTGCACCATGCATACTTCTCATGTCAGCGATGTTAAAACAATAACATGACAATCCTTGCCATCAGGTAATGTTCATTGCTCACGCAACAGTGACAAGAAACTGGGTCCACCATATCACGCACAACGCATGCATTGTCATCCATGTCAGTCTGCTGTAACTCACCAGTATCTGTGTCTAGACACCTGGGTCTCATACAAAGGCACAGCATGATCTGCAAGCCATGCGAACTGCTTGTGGTTACAGGCATCGCTAGTTTTGCTGTTGCAAGGATTGTGACATGCAAAGTGCAGCTCATTGCTGACATGCTAGACTTATCTTGTGATGTTGCTGGCAAAGGAACATACTTACACCATGTAATGCCTTGTTTAGCATTTTTTGTAATGTTGACAATGAAGATGGTCATTGCACACCGGTCATAGACCATGTCATGCATAGCACAGCATGAAATGCATAGACATATCTTTTGAAAATAAAGTCATGAGTGCCTTAGCACAGACTGTCATCAATGTGCCCCTCTGTGCCTCCAGCTATTCATATACTCAAATGTGATTGTGCAGTCATAGCTGCGCATTGCATGCTGCATTGCAAATATCATAGACAAGTAGTGACTGCCTGTTGGTCAAGTCCATTTGTGTAGCAAGACCATCTAACTGGCACAGACATCACAGCAATGTGTGATGTAAGAGGCGCACATGTAGTGACACATACCACCAATGCTAAGCCTAATGTGTGACACTGTGGCATGTGTTTACATACACACATGACCAGTCATGAACAGACATTAATGTGAGTAACTAGTGCCTCCCGATAGCTCAGGACCACTCATACCCATACAGTTCAGATAGACTACACAAAAGTACAACACACAGATCACATCACAAATTTATATATTGTGTTGTTAGTCCAGACAAATCAGATAAAATGGTACATATACTGATCAAGTATCAATTAGCGGTAAAACAACCAACGCAGCTCCATGTTTGCGGTAATATTTTTCATATCCAGCACGGAAAATACTCGCAAAATACATGTATACCCCTGAAATCTTCCTCATTACCCCTAGGCATGTGTAATTTCATCACAAACCATCAAAACAGGCCACAAACTGCCAGGAAATGATGTCAGTCTGCATCCTTTTCCATGGAGGAGTACTGTACACTGTCACTTTCTCTTTCAATAACATGGTTAGTGTCTTTTGTGAGTTGTGGAGGTGTTGGAAGGTGTCTACTAGTGCTGGTGTTTTGGAGAGAGTTCTGTGTGTAGTGTACTGTCCATACTGTCCTTGTTGAGTCCTATGTCTCTGTCCATACGTGTTTTTTGCCACTGTCTGATTGTTTTGTCGGGTTTACGTCTCAGGGGTATCTTTGTAATTTTCCGTAGTTATTAAGGGTTATTTGTGGGTATTTTTGTATTTGCCTGGGGTCAACAGTGTATTTTGAGATGTTGGGTCAGGGTGGGAAGGGCAGGATGTTGGAGGGGGCTTAGGGGACTTCCTCTGGCTTGTAAAAGTTTACCTGCCAAAGATGATAGAGGCTGGGGGACGTATCCTACAGGGATACAATGTGAAAGTCTGGAAAGTGAGGTGGGAGCAAATCTGGAAGAAAATGCTCAATATGTGTGGTGTGGCCAGGACTGTCCAGCAGTGGAAGCTGCGGTGGTAGGACTGTGTGGCCGTGAGGGGGACCTCATGGATCACTTTGGACTCATTGTCAGCAGGCAATGTGGTAAGTACATGACCAACTTTGTATCACATCAGGGGATAAATCCACAGGACACTATTTAGGTTGGGCACAACATATATGCGCCCCTCATGGAATTTGCCATATGGCAAAAATACATGCCTGTCATGATATACTGTTCCACCCCTACATGCTTTGGTATTGATACACTTCACATGATCAACTGGCTGTCAATCTCAGTGAGATACACAATGTGGGTCACCAACATGTCAAAGGTCGTGATACACCTGTGCATAGTAGAAAAACAGATTTGACCTACAAACGCCACGTCTATTGAGATTTGAGATCAAAATCGTCAATCATGAAGCTGTGGAACAAGTTGTAGTATGTTACGTCACTCATATCATGGCAGGTATGTCCATTAGGCCACCAGGGTGAAATTGACATGTGTTGTGGGTAAGACAGGCTAAGCAGATTGCAACATGTATTTAACATGGCACCACACCTGACTATTACAGTGAATGAAATTGTATCATGAAGCCATCAATGATGTACGTGAGTCTTGTAAAATGTGATGTCAATGACATTAATCGTACTTTCCATACAGTTCCCACAGCTGGAAGACCTTTGATCTCACAAGGAGATGTGGATGCATTCATGGACCCACACGCCACTGGTGAGTGCGTCGCCCCCTACCTTTGGATTGTATCTGCTTACATATTCAAGTCATGCCACAGGCCCTGTATGTCGTTGTACACAGTCTGGATGTGCATCACATGAACCTCACCTCTGGTGTGATCATGCTGCATCAAGTCAAGAGTTATGCACATCAGCATCATGTGATGCTAGAGGACAGCATTGCCCTTCCAGACTTGATGTTGCAACTCCTCATATGATTCACAACACCCTAGCAATGTACAAGCAAAAAGTCCATGATTTTGATGATGGCATTGCCATGTCATAGAGCCGATCGCGCAGCATCACAAACATCTATGCGCCCTGACATGATTGTGCAAGGGTGCCAGATATGCTGCTGGCAATTTCAATTGTAGACTGTTGTACATGATGAGAGGTTCGTTCCACTGAACATGTCACATCTGTTGTTGATTATCATTTGCAAAGTGATGTGGCATTCTGACATGAACTAGTGACAAAAAGAAACATACAAACTTATTGTAAAAAAAATAGAATGTACTACGTTCACCATATGATGTTTGCCCCCATGATATCAACTGTGTCACCACAAATCAATGATTTGACGTAAGCTGTGTCTGTGGGTACTCATGACACGTTCAATTTGATATGTCATTTAGGAACAATGGACAGACACATATGTGATGTGTTGTGCATGATCTGATCCAAAACTCAAAATGATCATGGCTCCTTGATATGGTATAATGTGCACTGGTCAGCTTGTGGACATGTTGCATGTCCACTGCTACATCAAGATAAATATGTTTCCTGAGCATGGAATTATTTGTCACGTGAATATAGTGCAGTTTGAGCTACTGAATTATGAGCCCATTAATACAAACTTTGTACATCACTCCAGCCATTGTAGGTACATCCCAGAGTGTACACACTTCAGAAGATACATTTAAGTAATGATGTTGATGTGTATGAACAGACCTGGAATACATTGACACCGAGCACTGATATCCATGTTGGTAATTGTCAAGTCTAATAGCGGTTCCAGTTGACATTGACAGTTAGTTGTCCAAAGAGCAGGTCACATAACCACAATGACAATGTGAGTACGTCTCACAAAGGGCTGACTGACATGATGAAACCTCAACAAGTTTGTCAGGAAAACTCTTCCAATATAACACAGATTGTTGGCACATAAATCTGTCCCATACAATACTTTTGTATTTGATGAGGAATCTTGTGATTCTTTTCCATGCTGATAAAAGTAAGCAGGCCTCTGTAAAGTTTGGTGTCACAACATTGTCTTGGACAGACTGTCTCAGACTCAGTGCCAAAGCAGGGATAATAAAATCAACATAGGACAACGTCAACTCATGCATCAGACATCCTTTCACACTACATTTAGGTGTTGAGGCTTTGACATTTTTCACTGCTAAGCCCATTCATCACACAGAGCCATTCCCACAGGGCACCTTGAATATTGTGGAGTGTCTACATTTTAGACTGTGTCAAAAATAATTTTGAAAAATGCTCTTTACGGTGACATGCTCAACAGTTCTCCAATTCATATGTTATAAGTTGGTCATCAGAGTGTGTCACACATGAAAAACACAATAGGTCAATGACGGATCAAGTGCATGATGGTGATCTTTGCATTACATTGACTAACATGTGCTTAAGTCAGACAACATAGCACTGTTGGACGAGGGTGCATTCCTTAGCACTAGCATGAATATGTTCACACTGCCACTGTTTGAAAAGCAGTGCAGCCAAATTTGTGGTTGACATGCAGCAGCTTTGCTGTCCCATTGGGTCATTGCACAGAAATGTGCAAAGCAGGTTAATACTGCTACACAATGCTTCATGCAACATATGCCCTCTTTCCTTGCATGCATGTCAAAATATATGCAGTGTTCCACAAATTTGTAAGTAAATGTGTACATGATGTAATATGGTTGTGTAGCTGTGCTGACACCTCCAAAGGGTCCCTAATACGATGAAATTACATTTCCTCAAATGTACTGCATGACTGCCACTGTTGTGATTAGTCATCTGACATGATTTCAGACTGTGCAGCCTACTGTCTTTGTGTAGTAGGAATGGCAAGACCTGCTTTGGGCCTGTTAAACTTCATACTTACTGAACTCTTCTTGTTGGACTCAATCGTTGTTCATTTGCACAGCCAAATTGCAAACAGCATTTTACAACTGTTGTCACTGCACTCTGTGCCCGCTTTGTCCAAGCACAGGAATAAACATGTTGTCATGAACATATTATTCTGATTCCGGCTATTATGTGTTTATGATTTGTCAGGTCAGGTGTGTTGTTGTGGTTTTTTATGATGATGTTCATAGAACATATGGCTTATTCGTTTTTGGTGTGGCAATTATGCATAATTCCATCATGTTTTTGGAGTCAGGAAACATGACATGTATTTGTTTTTTTCAGACAACATATCACAGGAGGAGCAGTGGCTGTTCCTCCAGCGTAAGGAACGTTACCTTCACATTAGGCGTGTGGCAAAGGGATACAATGCAATGGCAAAGAGGTACCGTGAGGAGAGGGCTTCTAGCAGGTGAAAGTCCATATCAGACAGCACAAAGGAAGGTGGACAACGACACGCTACCCTGCCTGCCTTCACAACAAACCAGAGCTAGTCCCAGTCAATCCCTGGCCCATCAGGATTACATTGTGGCACACAAAAGAAAAGGTTGGCTGTACCAGAACCATCAATAGGTGCTCCATGTGCTGCACCCACCTCTTCAACACAAAGCCTAGCCTCCTCTCAGAGCGCTCAACCAGGGACATCCTCAAGAGCTGCAGGACACAAAGAGAGGTCTGTCCTCACAAAGAGGGAGAGGTGGCTGCTGTTCACTTTGAACGTTCTGGTGGCCAGACTGGAACGGGACAATGATGATGTTAAGGGCCACCTCATGGACATTAAGGGGGCCATGGGGCTTCCCTATTGATATGCAATGGATTTTTGTTTCCCACCCTGTACAGTCCCACGTTTCCCCTCACCTATTTACCATCCTTTTCCTAGAATAATTTGTTATTTAGTGTTAAGAGTAGTTTTAGTGTAGGGCTAGCATAGTGTTAGGTATAGTTAGTTCTTACTTTTCGGATATTCTCTTCTTAGTGCTTTTGATTAAGTTTCCTTTTCCTTAGGGTGGGGGGTTGATATGTTTTTGGACTTGTTAAAAAAAAGAAAAAATACAAAAAAATACATATTTGTTTAGTATGTATGTTTAGTTAGTTGATGTAAAGGTTAAGCTGTCTTTGTGCCGTACCTGGATGTGCCATAAAGGGGGTAGGTGGGTTGATGTATAATATATGTTGTTGTGTGTATAGTCTTAGGTAAGCTAGTTAGTTTAGTATAGTTTAATACTAGTACAAGATAGGTTAGTGTAGTTTAGGATTAGTCAGTATGATTAGTGTAGTTTGTTAAGATTGTATTTTGTAAGAATAAATTGCTAGTGGTTGATGGTTTGTGCTGCCATTGATTTTTGCTGTGTGGACATATCCTGTTGAATTGGTAGTGGTTTTGCGATAGATGCATCCCCGCACAATTAATTTGAATGTCTACAAATGTAATTACACCATCTTCAAGGGACAGGCTACCATCAATCTTCATTTAAAATGTGTTTGAACCAAACTGATTGATGTTTAGGGTAACAAAGTTCAGTTAGGAAAAAGTTTTAGAGTGGTCTGAGAAATATTTATCCATATGTAACTATTTAGCAAGTACAGAATTACACAGGATGCACTGTGGGCATTGTGCTCACACAGCATTGGCTGAATGCTGTAGGTATGGTGTTAGGATACTTTGGGTCATCTTTGATTACACCGGTCCCCACAACAGCTTTACTTTCCACGTGGGAGTACAGGGGATGTATGCTTTCCATTCTTTACAAGTCATTCTAGCGCCTCTGTACATGTTTCAACACAGCCTTGTACATGGTGGACAACACTGTGAACAAATTAACATACAAGTGTTGGGCAAAGGATGTTGTGATGTGTATTACAGCAAACCTCCGCACGGATTTGAACCAGTAACAATTTTTGACATATGCTATCCTACACCATTCCTCTTCTTTCTGCTAGATAGATTTTTTGGCATATGTGACATATTGAACGAACTGTCTTTACATGTGTCATGCCATGACACACATTTATTCAAACATTGTCCACCACATTGACTATGAGTACTTATTCTAAGTTTTTGTTTGTAAATTATTTTTTGAGACACTTCATGTGGCTTTACACTGACATGAGTATTGTTCCAAGTCACGATCAACATCATCGGCATAGAGTATTTTTATGTTGCTGAAACAGTGTTGTCTTACAGATCTGAGCATTGGTAGAGGCACACGTGTCCAGCCCTCACAATGCCTATCATGGACACAGAGTAAGCATATTCCCTTTGCCAAATGTTCCTTGTAGTGATGGCTAAACTGACCAGGCATTGTTGGCACATTTAAACATAAATGGTCACAGGCAACACACATCTTAGTGACTCAATTATTTTTATTCACATGTAACTGAGGTAGCAGACCGGCCCAGTTCTTTGTGCAACAACACCCCATTGAGTAAATGCCCAGTGAAGGGCCAGGCAGAGTCCTTGGGGGGAAACATGTCCAGAGACATGTTGAGGAAGAGGCAGAGGCAGAGTTCAGTCAGCAGGTTTATTGCAGTGTCATTGGGAACAATGCCAAAATTGGCAGTCCATAATAAAGTCCAAGGTGAGTGTAGCAGAGTCATTCAGAGGACAGTGGAAGCTGATGTTCAGAGGCATGATGGTAGGCACAGGTCCAAGCAGAAACAGTCCATTTGACAGAGATGAATGCTACTGCTTACTTTTTCGCAAGAATGTTGATTCCTCTACATCATCCTCCTCTGATGTGTCATGTGCCTCCCATGTGCGTGATGGAGGATTGGCTGGAGCACTGTGAGGCTGTGACACATCAGGGGGGTATGATGTGGATTTTGAAGGTGCAGCAGCATTCATCTGTGCCAAATTACGAGGCAGCACTGCAGTGATGATAAGCTGCAGGGCTTGCAAGACTCCAGCAACGACTCTGTGGTATGCAGCCATGGCTGCCAAGTGTGAAGCCATGGCTGGTCAACTCCGTCGCCTCCACCTGCTTCAACACCCTCCGCATCCTCCGTAAGCTCTTCAAATGGATCCCCCCAAATCAAGAAAGACCATCACCCACGCACTCATAACCAGCAGACTGGACTACGGAAACGCCCTCTACGCCGGGATCAACAAGTCTCTGCTCCACAAACTCCAGACCATATAGAACACCGCAGCCAGACTCATCCTCGGCATCCCTCGACATGAACACATCTCCCAACACCTGCGCAGCCTCCACTGGCTCCCCGTCGGAAAGAGAGTAACTTTCAAGATACTCTCCCATGCCTACAAATGCCTACACAACACCGGACCCCAATATCTCCACAATAGAATCTCCTTCCATGTACCCAAGAGGAACCTCCGTTCCGCCAACCTCGCCCTCGCCGAAACCCCGCGCATCCGCAAAGCAAGAAAGGGTGGAAGATCCTTCTACTACATTGTGGCCAAGACCTGGAACGAGCTCACAATAGACATCAGACGCGCCCCCACCCTGCACATCTTCAGGA
Organism: Calotriton arnoldi; assembly: GCA_963921515.1. Classification (NCBI taxonomy): domain Eukaryota; kingdom Metazoa; phylum Chordata; class Amphibia; order Caudata; family Salamandridae; genus Calotriton; species Calotriton arnoldi. Next base: position 94,261 of record CAWUFW010021910.1, read on the forward strand.
AGACCCTCAAGACCTGGCTCTTCGACTGACCGGCTCTTCGACTGACTGGAGCTGCCCCCCCAGTGCCTTGAGACCCTCACTGGTGAGTAGCGTGCTTAAAACCCGCTGATTGATTGATTGAAGCCTGCATCCGCTCCATGTTCTCCATGATCATTCTCATTTCACGCAACTCCTTGGTGACTTAGCTGGAGCCACTTTGACTGGACAGTTGTTCTTGTCTCTAAGTAAGTACTCCAGCGATGTCAGCCATGGAATGCTGGAGACCATGGAGCGGACTGTGGGTGCCTCTGATGGACTCTAGGTGGTCCCTAATGGGACTGAGACACCCACGGACCCCATCTAGTTTGGCCGCCAGGCTGTCAAACCCCACCCGCACCTGACCAGCCATCTCACACTAGACTTCTACCGCACGGCGTTGAATTGTTACAAGTGGGTCCTCAAAGTCCTGTGAGACAGCTGTGGTGGTAGGTGCTTGCTGCTGGGTGTTTTGTGCAGGAGGTGGAGCTTCCACGATGCTGCTGGATGTCCCTGCTTCCGGGGATGGGCTGCCAATGGAGTTGAGCAGCTCTTGGAGGGTGTCCTGGTCGATGGTTGAGATGTCTTCATCTTCATCATTGAAGAGTGGGACAGGCTGCTGTACAGAAGGTGATGTTTCTCCCTCTGCAATGTAAAGGGAAGATGCTGTTGTATGTGTATCTCAAGTATGGTCATGCATTTAAGCAGTTTACAAGCAGACGGCATGACAATGTCCAATCCCTATTTTAAGAAAACTACACCTATGACATGTAGGATAGTAAATCATCGTACTACATCACTGATGTGGGATTTGAGTTGTAAATGATTTTTCTACAGTTTCCCAGTATGCCAAATGTGAGGGGCCAGTTTCTACACACATGCTGCACCAGTTGTATACTCTGTTCAGTAGTGACAGTGGTGCAGGTTGTAATACATTCTTGTCAATGCGGGTTTGATCTGATTTATGTGTCTGTACACTGCATTGTGGTTGAGTCACCCCTAATCATTCAAGTTTACATGTTTTTGTATCATCTAGTTTTAGAGGTGTAGATTGCATGGCACCCCGCCTTGCTGTTGGCAATGCCACATGATTGTTATTGTCGCATGAGTAGGGCAATCATGCAGTTGAGATCAGGGTTGATGTGATGTATCCCATGATATGACAGGTAGATGTGCTTGATTTGCCATGCTCCAACCAGTGTATATCTATTTTAAGGTGGCAAAATCACATTGACAAATTACATTCTCATTGATGTACGTTGATATGCAGGGATGGTTCAGCTTCTGGTTTATTGCCCCTTATTCATTTCACCCAGTCACCCTTACACTTTTGTGCATTTTCAATGGTGATATGTTGCAAGCCGGAGGACATATGGCTCTTAGTCAGGCTTATGAAACTTGTGCATTGTTGGACTGCAGACGTTTTTCTTGCATCACGGGGGCACAGATACAATGAAGTGACAGAGTGAGGCCTTCTCCTTACAGGTTTGACTCCATACTCCTCCACTTCAGTAACACAGGCCTGCACCATAGTTACAAGTTTATGGTGCAGCCATGCGTTTCATCCTGCACTGGCACTTAACTTCTCAGCATGGCGCAAAAACAGGCACCTTAGCAAGATAGTGCAAGTGTGTCTGGGTTCAGGGTAAGAATGTTTATGTGCAGGGAGGGACCCCTTCAGGCATATTATCAATGATTGACAATATTCTGTTTCTATGTGTGCTGCACAATGCAGTACACATGGAAACTGCAAAAGCGTTTGCAAATGAAGATTTTCTATATATTTGCATGTTAGAGATCATGTTTTATCTTGCCAAAATGTACTACTAGCCTCCTATTGAATTCACCATTGAAAACAATATGATGCTGCCCCGTGAACCACCCAGGTCTGGGGCAAAAGTTAGCAAGCCACCACCAATGCCGGCACACATGCACCATTGTGCAAGTGTGTTTGAGTTGAGTTGAATATTGTACATGTGTATGAAGGGGGACTTTACTGCACATACACATTCTCCCCCACAACACAGGCACCCCTGCACAATGGTGCATGTGTGCCTGCATCGGTGGCGGCCAGCTAACTTTTGCCCCAGAGCTGGGTGATTCACAGGGCTGCATCATATTGTTGTCAATGAGATGCAGCCCTGTGCTGCCAATTTGGCTGAGCGTGGTGTTGAGCCAAGGAGGTCAATGCGACACTCTGCCACCTCTCCAGTCAATATGCCCCTTTGCTTGTTCATGTTGCCCTTATTTTGTAGACTAATGTATGTTAATTTTGCTCTATATTTGAATATTTTTATGTGCTGAATTCGAAGTCAGAGACACCACCATTATGTGTCTTTATATGTATTCAACAGCTAAAGTGACATGTGTCTATACCCCCAGGTACCTATGTATCTGGAAATAGATCTGCAGACAGTGTGGGTGTGCACTGAGGAATATTGAGTTGGACATGAGAAACTTTAGTCCCCACCCCCCACTCCCCCAGTCCCTGGTTGTTACTTACCCTGTTGCTGATGTAGCTGGTCATATTCAGCACTATCCTGTCCCTGGACTCCAACCACTGATTCCTCACAGATGACCCCGGACACCTGTTCCTCCAAGGCATCCAGCTACTCCTGTGGTGCTGGACTCCCACCTCGGTCTGCAGTGCTGCCTGCCGATTGTTGGACAGTTTCTGCTTGGTCTTGCTCTTAGCATCATGCCAACGCTTCTTGCAGTCGGTCACTGACCTCTTGACCTCTGCTACAGCATTCACCTAGGCTACGATGGACTGCCATATTGCATTTTTTGTTCCCAATAACACCGTGGAGCTGACAAAGAGCTGGTGTTGTTTGTCTGTCACCTTCGCAATCAGGATCTCATTTTCCTGCTGGCTGAATCTGGTTTTCCTCTTCCTTTTTCCCTGGGTCTCTGGCTGCTCCTCCTGGCTGTTTGAGGGGATAGGGGGGTTGTTCTCTCTTGCATTACTAGATCCACCTTGCTCGTTGTTTCTTCAGGGCTTGTTTTTTTTTTATTTTTGGCACATCGCATGCTTTTTGTAGTTTATTTTTCCCGCAGAAACGTGAAAAAAGTGGCGTCACACTGATTAACGTGCATTTTCTGCCTGCTGACTGTCCAGCCATCACTTTTTTCACGTTAGCGGCTAGATTTTTATTCCTGTAACGCTGGTCTTAACGACAATGGTGAGAAACTATCGCCATGTAGCGACGTGTTGTAAGCACATCGGTAACATGGTGATTGTGTTCAGCGGTACGTGGAGGTAAGAAAATTGCCGCTAACTAACGGTAGCGTTAGTTAGCGGCAATTCTTGTACATATACCCCAGAGTTTGTTATGACCATCCTCGCTTTTTGGTAATGGTTGGTCTATTAGTGAATGCATGAGCATGAGTAGTTAAACCAAGGGAGGTTTCACAAATGTGCTGCATTAAAGCCTTACTAAAGTCTTTCTACCTAGCTTCCAATGGTCCATATCTCTGTACTGCGAAGATAGGGACAGCTGCAACGTTATCACTGGTACATTTCCTAGTTGTGCATACATGGGACATTTTATGAAGTTTGGTGTTAGGTGAGTTTAGATGGGGGGTGGTCGAACAAGAGGAAAGCAGAAAACTATGAACATTCAGTTATTGAGAGACAAGTCAGTCAGATGTAAGTCAAGTTGGAAGAGACTTCAGTTGGTGGGAGCTCACATTTAAGCCGCGATGGAAGGTGATGGATGTAATCGAAGGATGTGTATTAGAATGAATTCGCAATTAGCACATAATGAGTAGTCTGGCCATATAAATGATTTACAAAAGAGTGGCTGAGGTAATGAATGCAACACCTATCACTTAGTGGTACAGAAATACACAAGAAGGAAGGATGAACTAGTATGGGGGATCATCCACCATAACCATCTACCGGGCATATGCCCTCGTATATATTAATTATAGTAACTCAGAACTCCAGAGAAAAGTATTTTAGAAATAATGCAACTCTATCATTAGAGTAGATCAAATGTCCAAGCTTCCATATAATACAATGAGCAAGTCACGTTATTGTTCACTTTTTCTTGTTTATCTTCTTATAAAAACATTTTTGATTGTAGCCACAGCCAACACTTTTCATCCCCCTCAGGATTTCTTCATGATACAGAAATATATATAATATTTACAATTTATCCATGTACAATTAAAATCATCATACACGCAAAAACATTGTAAAAACCAGAGCAAGTAGATCATCTTCGATACGGTCCATCTATTAATCATGCACATGAAACTGCATTGGTATATCCAAAGGCATGGACAACATTTGAAATGTATGATTCACCATTCAGGGCCTACACAACACAGCTTTACCAACGGCTTCTTAATGTCATCAATATTGTTAAGCTTATCGAATGGTTAAATGGAATTACTTTCGTTAATACCAACCCATTGATCATAAAGTCATTGGATGATTTTATGATTAATGGGTTGGTAGTAAACGAACGTAATGCTGAGTTACTATAATTCACAGTCTGACTAAATGGTATGCAGTTTCCTTCCTGCAATCATCATATATTTTATCATTTGACTTCTAGTCCACCTGTCCTCTCAACTTATCTATTAGATTCCATCTGAATGGAATGTGCAAGACACTGTTAGCAAAAGTTCAAATATCTGTGCAAGACAATTAAACTTGCATACTACCAATGCTCCATCAGTTGGCTCACGTCCAAAATCAGTTACAAGAACACACATGTGGTCAGGGGCGGCTCCTCCATTTGAGCGGAGGAGCGTCTCCCCACAAAGAAAAGCCCCAGGCCAAAGCTGAAAAAATAAAATGGTAATAAAGTTTATTTATTACCATTTTATTTTTCAGCAACCGACCCGTCCAGAACAGAGTGACAGGATGGGGTGGGGCTAGTGCTGCCGAGTGGCAGCAGGTAGTTGTGTGCTTTAAAATGCATGTCACTTAGGTCGACCATCTAGCGACAGCCAGCCATGCACGTTTCAAACTAGCTGTCTCATGCTGATGAGAGCAGCTCCAGGATTGGTTAGGGGAGGTGGCTGGGAGCCTGCCTTCAGAGAAGACTCAAGGAGGAGGACGTCGCGCAGGATGGTAAGTGTATTTTTTTGTGTGTTCCAACCCCCCTCAGTGCATGCCAGCCGCCACTACATGTGGTGAGTGTTTTTTCATGCAAACAGAATACTTTTTGAGTTCACATGCTTTCTGAAAGTAAACATGTGCCAGGCAGGGCTGGGCAAAGATTGGAACCTGACAGACTGCACAGGACGCACATTTTCTAAGCTTAGTGCAAGAGGCAGAAGACCAAAAACGTTCTATGGTGTAACAAAAACAATTTGCCCTGGGTACAGGGGCATAGCTTGGTTATTGAGACCTGGGGGGTGTGAGCTTCAGATTTTCCGACAATCACGCTAACATACCATGTTTATCAATATATGGGAACCAGCGACTGAGGGAGGCTTAATGGCCAGTGAGAAGGGAATGGAGTGTGCATTGTAAGGGTACTTAAATCACAGTGCTTTGTAAAATTACCATGTTTTAAGACCTTCAAAACAGAGACATGTGTGTGTGTGTGTGTTTATCTAAGAGAGTATTTAAAAGTTCAAGGTGAAATCAAACACCTTACCATACCCGACTGAAAGCTTCTGTGCCCAAATATTTATTAAATAATCTATTTATTGGGGGGGGGGAACACCCCAAACACCTCCCCCTGCAGCAATGCCCCTGCCTGGGTAGCCCATACATTCTAAAGGTATTAGGACTATTTCCAGTGAAGACAAGTCAGTGAAGCAAGTAAATGAACGTGACACTAGTTTGGATTGTATCACGTGATTCAGGAATCGATTCTTTATCATGGCAGACACTGTTCCAACTCTGTCATGCTTGGTGGACAATATAGGTAGCAGTAGTGACAGGAAGTATGAAATAACTTTAAAAGGAAAATACGGATTGGATGCACAGAAATGAACGAATTAATTCACCATCCGTAAAACTCATGTTTCTGCTTAAAATGTTTGAGGTGAGGACATATGGAGGCGATAATATTGCCAAACCACGAATTACGTGTTATGACACATACAAATGTCTGATTCGATGTAATCAGAGTAATTCATATTACTTAACACTTGAGAGAAAGTATTGTTGAATATTTATTATGGAAGACAGATCATGTGGTCAATAAGCTAAAGGTGGAAAGAAAGAAGTAAATACAAAAGAAAAAAGAACAATAATAAAAACCTGCTCAGCCTCTGAGGAACAGTATTACCAATGCCCGGGACAATGACAAAGTAACAAAAAACACATACATCTTCACACTGTGCAGTCATGATAAAAACTCCACCTAAAAGTCGATTTTCAGGGAAAGAATCTATAGCTGTTAATGTATTGTCTCTTCTATCCAGATAAAGAATTGATATACTTGTGGAAGCTGATGAACTGCCTGTCTAAATAGAATGTTCAGCCATCCTCTAGATACGCTTCAGCATCTGGAAACTCCTTTCTTCATTCTATCAGAACTCATCTTGACATACTCACTTTCAGGAAACCACTAAAAACCCAACTGTTCTGCCGTCACCTCAACTAACCTGCTCCTAAGTTCCTCCTTGCACCCCTGCTAATCTCACTTCCTCGCTCCACTTCTTTGTTATTGTAACTTCTAGTTATCTATAAAGTGCACTTCACACCTTTCTGGTCTATGTGCCGTATAGAAGACCATAAATAAAAATAAAAATAAGGACAAATGCAAATTCATTCCAAATATCTATTAACCCACAAATTTGATGCTAAATTTCTAGAGTTGGCTATCATGGACATTATTTAGAGGTCGGTAGTAGTCGTAGCTGCGATCCCTAGCTTGCCTCTTGCGAGCTCTGTCAAAGCTTGTACGACCCCTGGCCTCCGAGGTGGGAAAACCAGTGACAAGAAGAGAGGGGTAGCTCCACATTCCTCAGTTTCTCCCCGGGTTTCATTATACTAATAGTGAATAATATTGTATTATTCACTATTAGTGTAATAAAATATAAAGCACACTTAGATGAACAGGGCCTTTGGTGGGAGCTGTGGTAAGTAAAAATGGTTTTAAATGTATGTTGTGTGCATGCTTGGGGCTGAGGGTGTTTATGTGAGAGAGAGAGCGTGTGTATGTGTGAGCATGTGTCTGTATGTGTAAGCATGTGCGTGTATGAAAGTGAGTGAGAGTCAGTGAGGTAGTTAGAGAGATTGTGTGAGACTGAGGGCCAGATGTACTATTCTTTGACACAAGGCAACGCTGCCTTACATCAAAGGGAGAGGAATTGAGAAATTAGGTTGTTGGTTGACTGGGGTGCAAGTGCTGGTCAAGCAACAGCCACAATCCCTTGTAGTGTGAACCACAAAAAGTCACTAAACTAACCTGTGCTTGACCCTGGGTAACTTGCCACAAAAAAGCCCTCAGGCTTAAGTTATAGCCAATGCGTAAAGTATTTATCCAGCACACAAACAGTAATGAGTTGAAAACACAAACAAGAAAACTCCCAAACCAATTTAGAAAAATAGAGTAAAGTTTAGTAAATTATTTGACACCAAAACCATAAAAATCCAATCAGTAGAACAGGGGCCGTATTACATAAAGTGCCTCGGGGGCGAAACAGGCGGGGCACTTTGGTATTGCAGATGGGGCCACAGTCAGGTGCACCTGGCGCACACAAAGAAAATGCCCATTTCGCATAATACGTCCCCTGGAGTTATGAGTTTTTAAAGAATAGACTGTAAAACAGGCCCTAAAAGATAAAAGCGCCAACCGCAGACACCTGTTCACGATAGACCGGTGCAAAGTCAAAAGTTAAGGCCAACTGCACTGAAGCGCAGATCGGATAAAATAAGTGTATTGGGCCTGGTCAGCACTTACCTTCGGACTTAGAACGTTTTTGAAGAAAAAGTGTCTGAGAAGGTAGAAGTTCCAAGGGGCAAAGCTGAAGAAGTGTCCATGGAGGGAGCATGGTCATCGGATAGCCATGCAGTGAAGACACGGTGAAGATTTTTGCCTTTGAACTTAGCCGTCAAGATGGAAGTTGACAATCTCCGGCAGGACGAAGCAGGAGGCTGTAGCAGAAGACAGTTCCAGAAGGTTTGATTCCCCTTTGGCAAAGGACAACTGAAATGAATTTGCTGCTGTGGAGAAAAACATAGCAGGAGAAGCCGCAAAGACTATCCGATCAGTGAAGGGCCTCCGGCAGATAGGGAGCAGGTTGGTCCCAGCCTCCTCCTGGTTCTCAGAGTAGTTTTTGGCCAAATTTTGTCTAAGTCCTCAGTTTTGGAAAATGACCATCTGGGCACTTTAGCACCACAACCAAGGGTCAAGGAGTGGATGGAGACCTCTTTGGGGTTCATGACTGACTCAGGCTGGGTACAGGTGCAGGTTCAAGATGGTGGGAGCCTGTTATGTCCTTGTGGCTCTGAACAGGGGACCAGCAAAGTAGCCCATGGAGTCCCTTCTGGCAATCCTGGGTACAGGTGAAAATGTAGGGCTCAACAGCATGGCTGGATTCTGAGGGTTTAAGGCAGGCTGCAGACAGCAAAGCAGTCCTTCTAGGTAGAGCAGCAGTCTGGAAGACTGCAGCGCAGGTTACAGCAGCAGACAGTCCTCTGAGAGTCCTTCTGCAAGTCTGGTAGTGAACTGAAGAGTGGATCTGAGAGTCCTATTTTTATACCCAGATGCCCTCCTTCTAGAAGGTGGGAGAAGGGTTTTGAAAGGTTCTTTAAAGTCCTTGGGTTCACCCTGCCTCCCCTTCTCTGGCTCAAATCTGGCTGCAGTGACAATGCTGGATCGTTAGGCCTATTGTGAGGAGACAGGACACAGCCTATTCAGGTGCAAGTGGGGCTGTGATTAACTTTACCCCACCCTCCTGCCAGTTAATGGCCCATTGAGGCTCAGCTAATCCCACTATTGTGTGACTATCTGGAGGGAATTCCCAAAGTCTTACTGTCAGCTACACCCAGTAATGTGACCTAAGGCAGGCTGCAGACAGAAAGAGTTGTGGACAGGAAAATATCAGGTTTCTAAAAGTGGCATTTTCAAAATTGCAATTGTGAATTAGACTTTACCATTAAAGAGGGTTTATCATTACAAGTTCATAGATATCAAACATTAGATATCTACATCCTCTCATTTAGGAATTACATCTTATTAAATGTAATAAGGAATTCCCAATGTTATTCTATGGGAGGTGTAGGCCTCATAGTAGTGAAAAATGAATTTGGGAGATTTTCTCACTACTAGGACATGTAAAACTTAAGAGTGCATGTCCCAATTTGTGATTACACAACACCCTGACCTATGGGCTACCTAGTGCCTACCTTAGGGGTGGCTTATATGTAATAATGATGATGATTACGGCTTGTCAATGGGTTCTAAATGCCAAGTTGACGTGGCAGTGAGACACTGCCTTCAAGCTACAATGGCAGGCCTGGGACATATTTTAAGGGGCTACTTAAGTGGATGGCCCAATAAGTGCTGCAGGCCCACTAGTATCATTTCATTTGCAGGCCCTGAGTATATGGTATATCACTTTACAAGGCACTTACAAGTAAATTAAATATTCCAATTAAGTTTATGCTAATCAAACCATGTTTAGGGGAGTGAGCACAAGCACATTAGCACTGGTTAGCAATGAAAGTGCACATAGTCCTAAGGTTAACAGAAATTAATTCAGCAAAAAGTGGGAGGAGGAAGGCAAAAGGTTTTGAGGTGACCTTGCAGAGAGGGCCATTTTCAAACACACCATATCTAGGAAGATATGGTGCCTTTTTCTCTCCCTGTGCGCTTTTGGCAGCCATGCACCAAATCACGCACCATTGCACCATAATGCACAGGTATGTGTAACCTCTAAAGCTGAGGTTTTGTATTGGAAGGGGTTGCTTCAAGTACAAAAACTATGCTTTAAGGCTTTTCTCAGTTTAAATGTGGGCTGTACAATGCAACACATATGAAACATTGGAAAAATGAGGAGAAATTAAAATATTCCTCCTTATTACAGCTACCTTGATGAGTCGTAGCATTTTGGCACAAATTCCTGTCTATCAATGTTTGTAGATTGGGATTTGCATCAATACCTTGGGTGGTTGCATGGAAACGCCCATGCACCACCCATGGAATGACCCCTTGATGCAAAATAATGCAAAGCAGTGCATAGTGCAATTCATGTTACTTTGGGATACTAGCTAATGCAAATCAGGATTTGCGCTGGATAGTAAATCCCACCTTAATACTTAGTGCTGGTTTTTTTTCAGAAATATGATGCAAACACAGTGCAATGCAATAGTAATCCTGGGCCTAAGTGTCTGTAAGAATATGCAAGATTAAGAACTAAAGCAAGTGCGTGAGTGAGAATGAATTAGGATGAGCATAAGGGGGTGTACAAGAGTGTGAATGTGATGTTATAGTCATGTGAAATTCCTTCCTGGAAAAAATAAGGGCCAAGGGTCACTTCCTGTGATGTCATTAAGGTTAAAGGGTATGTGATGTCACTTCCCCTATCCCAAGCATTTTGTTGAATCGACGCCCATGTTGGCTATGCTGATAAAAACCTCAAAATGCTTTAGCAGTCCTGAAGATTCACTTGAATTCCATAACGTGAGTATCTAGAATCCCTGTGAATGACTGCAGGCAATCATGTTTTGTAATCTTCTCAACCTCTGAGACATTTTGGTTTATGGGCATGGATAGTGTTACATATTCAAAAAAGTGGCAATGTTCCTGAACAGTAAATGAATTATACAGAACGGACACACAAGCACTGGACATTGAATTGTTTGGCTATAACTCAAAAATGGCTGTGTAAAAATACAAGCAATAAACCAAGAAAAGGCACCAAAAGGGAATAAGCACTACAAAGCTGTAAAATGTGGTGTACTTTCTCTTGGTGGTGCCAGTCAACATAAGTATAAAAAAGAGAAACACAGACATATGTGCTTTCTGAGTTTCTTAATTTACAGTCTATGAAGTAAATCCAGAGGCAATTAATTAGATATTGAGGTGCTGTTATTTCTTGGCCACCAAAAGTAAAGTTTAAAAAGACAAATTTTCTTTTTCACACCCATTTTCTTTGTCTTTCAGTTTAATTTGTGCTAAATGAGTTTTGTAACATAGAATACATATCAATCTGTTTATTTCTTTAATCACATGACTCCATCTTCTTTAAAAACAACTTATTGGCCATCATTTTTGCACTTTGTTCCGATTGCTTGAGTCCGGAGAGCACTCAGCAGTTTTACTCAGATTATAATGGGAAACATCCTTTACCCCGCAGTCAGAATAATGACCTGCCTTTACAAGGCAGTCACTACACCAACTGTGATGTTACCACACATTACTTTACCCCTCAAGTCATTACAACAACTTGCTTTAGGGGGCGCATTGTTGGACTGGTGTGGGACTTTAAGTCCAACACCTTCCCTCCTGTTGCATAGACTGGAGTTGGAATAGTAATTTATACTATTTCAAAGTCTAGCACACCCCTAAGGCAAGTCGTTGTAATGACTTGCGTGGTAAAGTAATGCATGGTAATGTCGCTTTTGGGGTAGTGACTGCGTTGTAAAGGCACGTGGGGTAAATGCATGTGGGTTTCTGTCATACAACTGATTATAATGAATGTTGTACTTATTATAGAAGCTCATATGATTGACGCGTATGTTCATTTTAGGTCTGACCAACATACAATTTTAGCTGTCAGGTGTTGGAGCTCTGTCATGAAAAATACAATGCTTGTAAATAAACATCTAGGAAACGAATAAAAGAGTGGACCTGTACTATACAATGACAATATGTGACCAGAAGAATTATTATTATTCCAAAATATATTCTTTTATTGATCTGATATATATATTTTTTATATTTGTTTATATTTTATAGTATTGTTGCTCATAAATAGACAGATAATAAAGTGCATACAAAGCTACAGACAAAAATATGATAAATAACAGATTTGATACAAAATTTATACCATTCTGGTGGTTATAAATGACATACTCAAATTCTTAGGAAATATCCAAAAGAACCTGGATGGCTGACATAATTGGAATCAAATCAGGATGAGATAAACCATTTCAAATATCTGACAGATGTCCAAAAAGAACCAAAGTGGCTAACATAATTGAAATCTTTTTAACAAATGTCCAAAAGAACCAACATGGCTAACATAATTAAAATCTAATTCAAGCTTCAAGGGTCGCCTTCTTCAGGTAGCCATAGGTCTGTAGAAAAAGAAATATAATGAAAAGACAATATTTATACATACAAGAATCTGGTCACATATTGAGGATCCTACTATGGTTTACTGTCTAATGATAGTTCAAATATATTACATAAGTTAAACGAATTAAAAACATGTCACAGTAAAGAGAAAAAGATGAAAATAAGGAATGGAAAATATTCATAGTCTCAATGTCAATGTGAAATTGTGAATTAATGAAGATATAACAGAAAGAGATTTATTATATTGCGAAAAACAGATAGGTACCAAAACCCCGTGCAAGAAAATCACCTGAATCAAAAGTGAATAATAGAGCATATAATTTCTATACATAGATAATAACAGGTACAATGTAGTATTGTATGAATTAACATCCAAAAATTATTATGGTTACCTGAGGGTGGGATGCTTTGAATGCACTTTATTGTCTGTTTATTTATGATCAACAATACTATAAAATATAAACAAATATAAAAATATATATATCAGATCAATAAAAGAATATATTTTGGAATAATAATAATTCTTCTGGTCACATATTGGCATTGTATAGTACAGGTCCACTCTTTTATTCGTTTCTAGATGTTTATTTACAAGTATTGGTTTTTCGCCCTGATTTAGGAAACTCTTTTTTTTTCTACACATATATAAAAAATACAATACACAGAATGGGCTTTGGGTCAGGCCCTTGCTCATGATTAAGTGGCTTTGTTGTCTATCTCACATTCCAGCTTCTGATACAATCCCTTACCTCTCTTTTCTTGTGTTCTGCCATTGTTAAAATTATCATATATTTCCTCTTCTAGGTATCCCCCTTCTCAAACTATGGGGCCGATTCCGATTCGGGCCGGAAATCTCTCCGACCGAGCCGGACTCGGAGAGATTTCCGACCGACCGGACTCTGGCAGCCCGATCGAACGAGTACGATGCGCACGTATGCCATCGGACTCGAAGTCGGTCGGACTCCCATTGAAGTCAATGGGAGCCGGTCGTACAACGCGGGCTCCCATTGACTCAATGGGTGCGAGGCGGTCAAGGGCGCCCCCTACAGCGGGTACGCGTCGATCGACTCGCACCGTACACGCACAGGTAGGGGGACCCATGGGTCCCCCTGTGTGCGACTCGCGGCTACGCGTACAGGGGGTCTGACACGGACCCCCAAAGTATGTCTCCGACTGCTCTTTGGAGCCGGAGTGCGCGGCTCGGTCGGGACTGCTCGCGGCACGCATCGTACTCACCCGGCCGGGGAACGTCTCCATTGCGCGGTGCGGACCGAGTCCAAGCGAAGTCGGTCGGTGCGGTTCGACCCGGGAACGAAGTCGGTCGGAGCGGCCGGGACGCCCGGACGAAGTTGGTCGGCGATTTCGCATCGCACCTCGCCGCCCCGGACGCGCAGTACGAATCGGTCGGGAATAGGCTCCGAATCGAATCCGGTTAAGCCGAATCCGATTCGGAGTCCTACCGGCCGAGATCGGAATCGGCCCCTATATATGCTGTTTATTTAGGTATAATTTTCAAATGTAAATGCACATTTATTCATGACATTATTCTTTGCAATATGATCATTAAGTCTGCTTGAATCTGTACAGTTTACATTTTGTTGTTCAGAGTAGTTTTTAAATAATGAACAAAGTTTGATAAAAGCTGATTACTCCACTTTTTTATTTTATTTTTTAAACAAAAGGTAATGTTTCACAGAATGTAACTAAGTGAAAGGTTTCTAGAGCCTTACTGCTAATTGTGTATTCTGAAAATGTTCACAATATTCAGATCAAATATATTAACTAAAACAAGGGGAATTAGATAGAGAGGAGCTTTGTACCTGTGACAGAGGGTCACATAGAGCTGTAAATAGTTTCCTTTGCTGAAATCTAAAGGGAAGGCACATCAGGCTTTGGGCCTATCTGTCTCTTGAAACAGATAAGAATAGCAGAGGCTGTTACTTTTTTTAACATTGGGTCTATTGTACAGAAGAGGTATGTGGGTGTCAACAATCTCTGAAACACAAAATAGGCTGCTTTAGCTGCTAGGTGTAGCTTAGAGAATAAGGTTGAGAGGAAATGTTGATATAAAGAAGCTTCATGATAACATAATGACGTCAAAATGTTACAATATTTTCTTATTTTTCACGGATC